>JALIZH010008266.1:0-196048 GCA_030522465.1 Rhipicephalus appendiculatus | reverse complement strand
CTAAGCGGTGAGTCATTTCGGTGTAGGAAACATCGCACTTCTCAACTGCACACTGAACAATTCGGTTTTCTTCACCCCCTCGGACACATTTTCGGTCATTCTTGTTCACGTTCCGCGACTACAGCCATAATACTTCACGGTTGCAGTACCGTATACATTAGGCTTATGACAGCAGGCTCCGTGTGTGACGTTCGTAGCGAAAAACATGAATGCCTATTGATATACGAATAATGAAATAACCGCTTGAATTTAGTTTCGATCGTGACCCATTCAATGAGGTCATATTCGCTTATTTAACTACACAAATTCCAAGCTAGAAACGCGGATATTCAGAGTTCCAAGTGCCTTCAATTGTGCTGAAATTCACTGGGAGGCGCTGGAAACGCTGTTCTTTTTATCAGTCGTCTCCAACGTCACAACAAACAAATATTATACTCTTTACTGCATATATGTGTGGTTATTAGGAAGTGGTCATCACTCGTGATGTGCCGGCACTTCGATATACAGATCAGGAGCAGGAGTATAACCGCGTTTTACTCTCTCCTGCCTGAAGAGTATATGAGCATTCCACTCTCTCAGAGCGAGGTAGAGTATAAAGCAGTTTCACTCTCTCATTTCACAGAGAGTGAACAAGGCTTTCCCTCCATCCGATGCTTTGCGAGAGTAGAAGAACACTCTGAAGAGTATATCGCCCTTTTTTACTCCTGCGATACGCTGCGCAGTTTTTAGAGTGTAGGTTACAAGAAATATTATGAATCCAAATGATGCATTCCCAATTTGAGGGAAAATTCTGGAATCGGACGAAGCGGAACAGATAGCGGTAACATCGCGACGTAGTAAGGACAGCAAACACAGCACTCTTACTACATCTCATTTTGTAATCTTTGAACATCGTGGCTATGCAGCAAGCACCTCAGTTCATTACCTTTCGGGAGACACTGAAAGCATTTGACACGTGCTATTGTATTGTGCTGAAATCGTCCACTTGATTATCTCACAGATAATCGACCCAGACAGCAGGAAGGTGCTTGGACCCATGGAGTGCGGAGAGGTGCTATTTGATACACCGTGCGCTGCAATTGGGTACTGCGGGCACCTTGAAGCTACGGTCACCGTCACAGATGAACAAGGCTGGATACACACTGGTAAATGCCAGCGAGATAATCATTTGTTGAGTTGACGCTTGCTGCATTCGCAATGCCCACGAACTATAGGTGGCGAGCTGTGCGATTCGAGATGGCGCCCGGAGGAGGGTCAACGCGTTTGTTCGCATAGGAACCGATACGACGTGCGGACGTATGGACCGTGCCACTTTCACCGGATAAAGTCATGAGCTTGGATATGAGAATTAAATACTTTCGCAAACCATGGAGACTGCTGTGTGCTTGCCACTTAATTATTTGCCGTGGCGTGAAAGGTTATATTTCAGCTCCGTTACCGTGCATCAAAGATGGTTTGCGAAATCCTGTTCGTGCTAAAGAAAACTGCATGAACTAGAACTGACGTATGAACTGAACGGCACCCCGAGGTAGTACATACCGAGCCTGTCTGACGGATTTGCGGCAGTAGTAGGCCGCTAGCGAGTAGCGCCATCGATGCTGTGTGGGACTGCATGTTCAACGTGGTGATGGTTTGAAAACATATTACGCCTTCGTCATTACATGCGCAGCCAGTAACGCGGAGTTACTTCTTCAACAGAACACAAGCATTAAACATCCCATTCAGTAGCGCTTGTGTCACAGCCATGCTCAAACTGCAGCCGTGTGCAATTTCACTGCACCGGATGTTGCAGATTCGATCAGCCCGACCGAAACACGAATATCGAAAAGAATGCACAGGCATGTTTTTCGCAATGTCGAATTTTTCTTCGACTTTGCGAAAGTTTGTCGAACAACAATGCCGTTCGGAAGGTACCGGTGAAGAACAGGAGAAGTTATCCGAGAGGCGTGGATTTTCGCCGTGACAGCATGTTTCATCGCTGTAAACATTTCGCTTCGCCGTTCGAGCTCGAGCGTGCTGGCGGCATGCAGCGCTCCATAATATCCACAATAACTGCGCTACATGCAATGCACAAGAAAAGCTATGCTTTTATTTTGACCTCGCACATGGGTATTATACATTAGATAAAATCAAAGCGACTTACGAGCGTGAATAAACATTAACGCAGGAGGGGACGTGAAGTGGAACTCGCTCCTCTTGAGTTAGCAGCTGATCGTTCATCGTCGCTGTCACTCTCGGTGCATTCACAGCCTTCTACGTCCTGTGAACAATCCTCGTTGTCAAGATGGT
This sequence comes from Rhipicephalus appendiculatus, assembly GCA_030522465.1. Lineage (NCBI taxonomy): Eukaryota > Metazoa > Arthropoda > Arachnida > Ixodida > Ixodidae > Rhipicephalus > Rhipicephalus appendiculatus. The sequence continues at coordinate 193,759 of JALIZH010008266.1, read as the reverse complement.
TTCTTGGAACATCACTGCTGAAAGCAATCTGAAGAATTTCCTCCGCCGAACGACTTCGACCACTCCGCTTCACCACGTTAAGTGGGCGCGGAGAACATTTTGCTCTCAAACTGGTAAACAATCAAATCGCTTGCAGTGTGCTGCCACCTATCAACAAAGGTACAAAAGCAAGTGACGCAGCGCTGGCCAATTTGAGATTGCTCAGTTATAGAAGAGCGAATCGCGAGTCCGCGCGACTTCCCGCGTACAGTGTGATGAGATTCAAGCACTACAAAAGCACTGACGAGTGTTTTATGCAAGTAAACCAGGATGAGTTCCACCTTAAGAGGTCAGACGATAACAATTAACTAACCTACGCGGCTATTGAAAACCTCGCGAAGGAGATGTGTGTACGCTGTCGGCTATCATTGAAAGCGAGAGTTGCCACGTATTTTCACGAAAATTTCGCGTCTCGCAAGAACGAATCAGATTTATCGTGTCACGGAGGGCCCGGTTTGTTCACTGACGCAGGAAACATGCAATGTCGCTGTGTTCGTTTCTTGCTAACGCGTTAGCAATGAGGTTAGCGCAGCCGCACAAGGGAGTGACTGCATAGTGCTGCCATTGTGCCGTCTCGAGAGGACGCTCCTGTAATCCGCTAGGCGGTGCGGCAGTCTATGGGCATTGCAAATAATTTTCATCATTTGCGTCCTTACAGATCGACGCTGTCAGCATACCAGCGACTTGCATTTATTACTTTTTTTGAAAAGTAAAGCTTACGAATTAGGAAAGCAAGAAGAAACTGATAGATGTTTACCAGTTGGGGATGATAAACATAAACCGCTTAGGATTAATTTCCACCCCCTGCTAATCTTTAAAGTGCACGTGAATGTATGTATAGCTCGCCTTTCGCCCCTGTCAAAATACGGCCACCGTGGCCGCGGACGTAACATGTGTCATCGGGTTTAACAGTACGACAACGTACCATCCAAGCGTCTTTATTGTTCCCGCCATCTTCTTTAGCTAGCCGATCGTTGCCCATGACTTGTTATACCGTAATGTGCGGTAATGGCATATGCAGGTAAGCGCCCGTGTGGATAAAAAAAAATGCGGTAAATGTACAAAAAGAGCAACTGTGATACGATGCACTCTACAATCTTAATATCATTGTGGAATATTCCCCGAATTTCGCAAGTTTTTGTCTACATAAAGGAGCAGACAAAAATTTTACTTGTTTTTTTTTTCTTGAAAAAGGTAGCTTATGACCCACTTATCACGGCTGGCAAACCTCGTTTGCGTGAGTCCGCGGCAGGTTATTTATTGAGGGACGTTTTTAGAGCGCCCAGTCCGAGTTTCGGTTTTAAAGAGCACCGAGCTAGGCAGGAGCAGTTCCGGCGGCAAAGTGAACACATCTTGCCACAGAACCACGCAAAACTGTGATGTGGGCGCCGCGCGCGAGAACGGGCGCGAGCAGGCGCCGAACTGACAGGCAGCACAAGCAAAGTCGCAGGCACGGAGGAAGAAATCTTAGGTAGCGCAAGCGCAAGTAACCAGCCAACACAATCTCTTGACGTAGCTTTGTCTACATTGCCGCCGTATTGATGTCGGCGTCGCGAGGAGCTCCGCATCTCGCTCAGTAGCAGGGCAGGGACTTTAAAAGTGATTTCAAATATGTTCTAGGCTATATTAAATGCGAAGCATTTCTTAGCGAACTTCGGCGACTTCGAGCGTATCTATCTATCTATCTATCTATCTATCTATCTATCTATCTATCTATCTATCTATCTATCTATCTATCTATCTATCTATCTATCTATCTATCTATCTATCTATCTATCTATCTATCTATCTATCTATCTAACGATCTATCTATCTAGCCGCCTACGACTTTGTGCTCTCCTGGCCGTATCGTTAATGGGATTTATACCGAATTTAGTATGGCATAACATGACTGTATGACGAACATAAATAGATGGTGATATCATGAAAATCATGACTCACTTGACATGAAAAGTATGATTTACATGCCACGCTCATGGCGGGCTCGCGGCTGTTTCGTTAGCTTCATATACACCAAATTTGGGATTGAGTGACGCGACTGTATGACACACATAATTGACAGGTGGTAACATGGAAATCATGACTTGTCATGTGCGACATGACTTGCATTCCACGCTCATGGCGTGCTCGTGGCCGTTTCGTTGGCTTGATATACACCAAATTTGGTATTGAGTGACATGACTGTATAACGAACATAAAAGACAAGTGGTAATATAGAAATCATGACTTGTCATGGGCGACATGACTTGCATGCCACGCTCATGGCGCGCTCGCGGCCGTTTGGTTAGCGTGATATACACCAAATTCGGTATTGAGTGACATGACTGTATGAAGAACATAAGTGGCAGGTGGTAACATGAAAATCTTGGCATGCATGTCATATACAATGCCTTTTACATGCCACGCTCCTGGTGCGCTTGCGTCCAGTTCGCTAGCTTGATATTGCCACGCGCGATTCTTTTACTGTACTCGGTTTCCGCCCACAAATACTATCAGCAGTACTCGGCGCAGACCATAGTGTTCCAGAAGCTTCTCGGCTGTAGTAGATCGTTTTGTTAAGATTGCGCGCACGACGCTAACACTCAATATTATTCCAGAGCTTGCGCGACTACTAGTGATAAGGCTAGAATGTTCTACGCGTGATTTATAAAAGCCGGCGCGTTCCAGCGAAGTTCAGTTAATCGACGGTCCGACGCTCTGTTCGCCGCTATCAGTGCCAGTGTGTATTGCTGTAATCTTACTGTCCGTTTACCGGCCACAAGTTCGGCCTATTAAACAGTTTCATCCTGAACACGTAGCCTGCTGCTTTCGTTGACGTCATGACCACGTGACATCTGGTGGAGGTGCTTTCCGGTCCATGTACCGAACGCCCCCTTCAAGCCGTGAGCCCAGCCCACACCGCGGAGAGGACACCGAAGCCCCCCGTGCAGCAACGAGTTAGCCGCAGGCTGCAAGGTTTGCAGCCAGAACACGGACTCCTGCCGGAAAACACCAGGCAAAGCAAGACAGCAGTGACAATGACAGCTCCTGCGCCGCCTGCATCGATCGTGCTCCGCCAGCCCAAGGAGCCTCCAACGTTCCGTGGTTCATCGCGGGAAGTCCCGGAAACATGGCCTGGAACATATGAGCGTGTCGCAGCCTTTAACAACTGGAATGCCGATGACAAGCTGCGCCACGCCTACTTCTACCTCGAAGACGCGGCAAGGACCTGGTTTGAGAATCGGGAGTCCTCACTTCATTCCTCGGATCTCTTCCGCAGTGCATTCCTGGAGACGTTCACGAATGTCGTCCGGAAGGAAAGGGCCGCTTCATTGCTCGAGACTCGGGTGCAGCTACCCAACGAAAACGTAACCATCTTCACGGAAGAGATGACGCGACTTTTTCGCCAGGCCGACGCTGCTATGCCCGAAGACAAAAAAGTTCGCCTGCTCATGCGGGGTGTGAAACAAGAACTGTTCGCAGGACTTGTCCATAACCCGCCCAAGACGGTCGCTGAATTCCTCACCGAGGCAACGACGATAGAAAAGGCCCTTGAAATGCATACGACGCAGTACAACCGCCCGATTCCCTTAACGACCTACGGATAGAGTCAAGCGCTTCAATCCAACGACCTGCGCGAGACCATCAGGCCATAGTTAGGGAAGAACTGCGTAAGCTGTTGCCATCCTCCCAAGCCTCAAGTGGATTCTCCCGCTGACGTCGTGCGCCAGGAGATCCAGCAATCCCTGGGCGTTCCTGAGCTAGCAGAGCAGCAACCGCAGGCTATGAGCTACGCTGCTGCAGTGCGTCGTAACGCTCCACCACCGCGCCCACGTGAAGGCGTCGCACCACCGCAGTTCCGCCGCCACCCGCCGCCACCACCACCGACGCCATACCGTCTACCCGCCGGCCAGCGCAACACCCCGAGAAAGACCGACGTTTGGCGCGCCCCTGACCACCGCCCACTGTGCTATCACTGCGGAGAAGCTGGCCACACCTACCGCCGCTGCCAGTACCGCCAGATGGGACTGCGTGGTTTACCGCCAGATGGGATCGCCGCCTGAACAAAATCACGAAGAAGGGCGTGTATCCTCTCCCACGTATCGACGACGCCCTGGACCGACTCCACAACGCGAAGTATTTTTCGTCGATGGACCTCAAGACCGGCTATTGGCAAATCGAGGTCGACGAGAGAGACCGAGAGAAGACTGCCTTTATCACACCAGACGGCCTCTTCGAGTTCAAAGTCATGCCCTTCGGTCTTTGCTCGGCACCTGCGACGTTCCAACGTGTTATGGACACTGTACTGGCCGCCTTGAAGTGGTAGACCTGCCTTGTGTACTTGGACGGCGTCGTTGTGTTTTCTTCAAACTTCGGCGAACATCTCCGGCGCCTTGAAGCTGTACTTCAAGCAATCAAGGCCTCTGGACTCACCCTGAAGCCAGAAAAGTGCCGCTTCACATATGAGGAGCTTCTGTTCTTGGGTCACGTCATCAGCAAGTCTGGAGTTTGCCACGACCAGCGAAAAACAGCTGCAATCGCTGCCTTCCCGCCGCCCACCGACAAGAAGGCCATTCGCCGATTTCTCGGCTTGTGCGCCTATTATAGACGCTTCGTTAAGGAATTTTCACGCATCTCCGAGCCACTAACTCAGCTCACGAAAAACGACGTGGAATTCAAGTGGGGAGCGGCGCAAATCGAAGCATTTCAAGAATTGAAACGACGCCTGCAGACGCCTCCAATACTTGCGCATTTCGACGAACACGCCGACACGGAAATCCACACCGACGCAAGCAGCGTAGGACTCGGCGCCGTTCTTGCCCAGAGAACTGCCGGCGTGGAAAGGGTTATCAGTTATGCTAGCCGGTCGCTATCCAGGGCAGAAGCCAACTATTCCACAACAGAAAAGGAGTGCCTTGCCATCATCTGGGCAACGTCAAAGTTTCGCCCCTACCTTACGGCAGGCCCTTCAAAGTTGTGAGCGACCACCACGCCTTGTGTTGGCTAGCTAACCTGAAGGACCCTTCCGGTCGTCTCGCAAGATGGAGTCTGAGACTTCAAGAATTCTACGTTACCGTCGTTTACAAGTCCGGACGAAAACACTCTGACGCCGACTGCTTGTCTCGCGCCCCCCGTCGACCCACCGCCGCTGGATGACCAGGAGGATGACTTCTTCTTGGGAACCATAAGTACCGACGACTTCGCCGAACGACAGCGAGCCGACCCGGAACTCAGGGGCCTTGTGGAGTACCTCGAAGGCAAGCCCGCCATTGTTCCAAAGGCATTCAAGCGAGCACTCGCGTCGTTTTTCGTGCGAAACGGTGTTCTCATAAAGAAGAATTTCTCGCCGCTTCGAGCCGACTACCTTATCGTAGTGCCTGCAGCAATGCGACCAGAAGTCCTCCGGGCACTACATGACGACCCGATGGCTGGACACCTCGGACTTTCCCGCACACTCGCAAGAGTACAGGAAAAGTACTACTGGCCACGCCTTGCCACCGACGTCGCCCGCTACGTAAGGACGTGCCGAGACTGTCAGCGACGGAAGACATCGCCCACAAGACCAGCAGGCTTCCTTCAGCCGATCGAGCCTCCTCGGCAACCGTTCCAGCAGATCGGGATGAAACTCCTGGAGCCGTTCCCAACGTCGACTTGCGGAAATAAGTGGATCGTCGTAGCCACCGACTACCTCACCCGCTACGCCGAAACAAAAGCCCTGCCCAAAGGCAGTGCCGCCGAGGTGGCCAAGTTCTTCGTTGAGAACATCGTCCTTCGACACGGCGCCCCAGAGGTTCTCATCACCGACAGAGGTACGGCGTTTACGGCTGACCTAACCCAGGCGTTCTTGGGATACAGCCACACAAGTCACCGCCGGACCACCGCGTACCACCCACAGACCAACGGCCTGACCGAGCGTCTAAATAAGACCATCGCCGACATGCTGGCCATGTACGTCGACGTCGAACACAAGACGTGGGACGCCATCTTTCCGTACGTGACCTGCGCATACAACACGGCCGTGCAAGAAACGACGCAGATGACGCCATACAAGTTGGTCTACGGACGGAGCCCGCCGGCAACGACGCTCGACGCCATGTTACCGAACGTCACCGACGAGGAAAACATGGACGTGACCGCCTACCTACAGCGCGCCGAAGAAGCACGACAGCTCGCCCGCCTGCGGATCAAGAATCAGCAGACGACCGACAGCCGCCGTTACAATCTTCGACGACGCTTCGTGGAATACCAGGCCGGCGACCGCGTTTGGGTGTGGACACCTATACGCCGACGTGGACTTAGTGAAAAACTCCTTCGGCGATACTTCGGGCCGTACAAGGTGCTTCGACGTCTCGGTACTCTGGACTACGAGGTCGTCCCGGACGGCATAACGAACTCTCAACGGCGCCGTGCGCGACCTGAAGTCGTCCATGTCGTGAGCCTCCAGCCGTATTACGCGCGTTAGCAAACCAGAGGACTGCACTTATTGCTTAATTATTGTACTTTCTTTCTTTATTGTTGTGATTTATGGTTGCATGCATTTTCCCCCCGTGTTCTGTTTTAAGCATCGGGACGATGCCTTTTCAGAGGGGGGCATTGCCACGCGCTATTCTTATTTTCACTTTTGTTGTATTCGGTTTTCGCCCACAAAGACCGTCAGCAAAGCTCAGCTCAAACCGCGCCTTATTGTTCTAGAACCTTCGCGATTATTGTAGATCGTTTTGTTAAGATTGCGCGCAAGACCCGACCACTCGAGATTATTCCTGAGCTTGCGCGATGACCAGTGATAAGGCTAGAATGTTCGACGCGTGATGCATAAAAGCCGGCGCGCTCCAACGATGTTCAGTTTGATCGACGGCCGACGCTCTGTTCGCCGCTATCAGTGCCAGCGTGTATTGCTATAATCTTACTTTCTCTTTACCGGCTACAAGTTCGGCCTAATAAACAGTTTCATCCTGAACACGTAGCCTGCTGCCTTCGTCGACGTCACGACCACGTGACAATATACACCAAAATTGGTATTGCGCGACGTGACTGTATGACGAACATAAATGACAGGTTCGAATATGTAAAACATGATATGCAAATTATGTAAAGCATGACTTGTTCCTTCCTGGCTGCTTCGCATTACATCGATTCCCACAGTGCGTGGGATCTGCCGGCTTTTTGCCCTTAATATTTCGTCGATGTTGTGTATGTCTCCATATAAATCTATCACACTCATTTCCTCGCCTTCAAAATTTTTTGTCAGTGCTCCTATAAGAGTACTAAGTTAGAATAAATATTAAGTGAACGCGCATATTGTGCTCAGTGCGATGCGAACGAAACTGTTTCGAGGCACTAGTATTCGCGATTTGCTCCGTTTAGCTGTGAGGCCACAATCTCTTCTGCCATTGTTAGCTCAGTATTGAATTAGGTCTAAGATCTATCGGTAGACGGCGAAACAGTTGTGTGCCTTTTCTGCTCCGCGGCTACCATAAAGGTAAGGGTATATGTGTACGTATACGTGAGCTAGGAATTTCGCATGTACTCACCTAGTTGCCATTTTAAAGCGATAGCGTTAAAGAGCTCGTTTCGCAGAAATTCCGGCGTCGGCGTCGTTGGTTGTGAGCAAAAAATCATCATCTTGTCCGTGACCGAAAATTCATCATCTTGTCCGTGACCGAAAAATCGAGAAAGATGCAAATAAAATAAATAATAAAAATTTCCAGGTCCGAGTCAGGATCGAACCCGGGTCGTCTGCGGGGAAAGCAGGTGTTCTACCACACAGCCATGCCTCTGCTTGGAAATAATGTGAAAATAACTTCCTCTGCTTGGAAATGCAGTGAAAATAACTTGCATGCTTCGCAAACACAAGCGTCCTTTATATAGGCGTCGCAATATAACATGTAATATCCCAGGAATATTGCGTGGTACAAGCGTACATTGCCATCGGGCGTCAGAACATGTGACTATCATAACGGTTCCATAGTTTAAAGCCAGCCACCCATTACAAACGGCACACACCTTACTGCGCGTATTCCCTTAACACCACGTAGTGGGTGCATAGCAAGTTCGAAAACATTTCCCACATTTGCCGCGCATAATTTCTCCTGGTTTAAAGCATACTACCCATTACATAGTATGCACTAAGTGATTGAAGTACGCAGTAGGGACGGGATATCGCTATCGCGTTCAACTCTTAAAGGCGAAGCTTAAGGGTCCCGCAATTTTTCGTCAACGCGCGGTTTTTAAGGCGAAAGCCTTGAATACCGCATGAAACACGAAAAATGAGCGTCGGCGGTGTCCTCGAGATTTGGCGAGAACTGACAATACATCGCGAGACCGGCGTCGGCGCCAACACGTGTGACGCAACAAAGAAATAAATATCGGGCAGAAGTCATGCGATGTACTCGAATGTGTGTGTGTGTGTATTGTCTTTGTACAGAAAGTGAAGTGACATCGATATATCATGACGCCATCAGTGACGACGCAGATTGTCTGAATTTTCTGCGCCATAGTGACGTGAGGATGACGTCACCCCACGACACTGTCGCTTGGTCAAAGTCGGACAGATGACTGAGGCTGACCAAAACCATTTTAGGTGCAGCAAGCTTTCGGAAAGGGGAGGGGGGGGGGGGGGGCAGGAGGGGGATGAATGCATCAACAAAAAAAAAAAAAACATGCGCTTGCCTGTTATCTCAGGCGATTGCATCAGGAATTGAAATAGTTGTTTTTAGCTACACATCATGGTTCAGGAAGGTCTCGATGTATTAAATACCTGGTGATCCGGCGGAGTACCGCTCGTGATTGAGTGACTGTCGCTTTATTCATAAATTCTTATCGCAGGCGACCTCGGTTACTACGACCACGATGGCCGACTGTTTTTATGTGGTCGCCTCAAGACAATGATCGTCTGCCAGGGAAGGAAAGTAGGTCCGCTTAATTTAGAACACTGCCTAATAGAACATCCTGCCGTGGAAGAGGTGGCCGTAATAGGCGTACCCGCTCCGGACGGTGACGATTTCCCGGCGGCCGTGGTCGTCGCAAAGCCGGGACATTCGCGGGACCATCAACTCGCCGACGACCTGAAGCGTCACGTCGCCGGTAAGAATGAATAAGTTACACATGTTTCATCTGCGCATGGCCAATGGTCAGCTTTGCCTCACTACAAATGGCAAGCCTTTGCCCCCCCCCCCCCCCCTGAAGGGGAACACTGCGCACGCCTATGGCTGCGACTTCTCTGTGTAATCTTAATTTCGGCATCATGCTAATTCAACCATGCAGAACGAAAGCCCTACTGGATGCACCTGCACGGTGGAGTCTACTTCACCGACGCACTGCCGAAGAGCACCCTCGGAAAAGCCAGGACAGCCTCAATTCAAGAGCTTGTCGGAACGCTGCGCCGAATGGACAGCTCTGACCAACCTGCGCCTGGCGATTTGTTGTACTAGAAATGACTTGCGCTTGGAACCCACTCTTTGACTTCATTGGTGGTGTCATCTCGAATGTCGTCATCGTAGTAACGCTGTACTCTCCTATGTTTTGACGTTCAGATGATACTATAGAGCAAGGAAGTGAATTAGGCTCCTGCCTTTGTACTATACCACTTCTGGAAACTTATTTTGTGCACATTAAATTCTCTCTTCCTTATCAATCTTGTATTTTATAATAAAACCTACAAGTTGATTTCTCCGAACCGTTCGCAATATCTTATCAATAAACTGTGTTCTCCTGTTATTGTCACTAACAAGACATTAAGATTCTTTGTTCTCCCTATCTAACTTGCACAGTATTTTTAAAGATAGACTACTGAGCCGAGAGCATCAAACCAGAGTCAATTTTATGTGTTGGGGATATTTCAGAGCAACAAACATGTTACACCGTAAGTAAGATGGAAAACTGGGCGAGTTGGTGCAGATTCATCGTCGCTAACAGCGCGAAAAACACAGACTAAGACGAAAAGTGGACACGACACAGCGCTGACTTTCAACTAAAGTTTTATTGAAAAACGAGACATATATAACATATGAGCAGAACACCTCGTGACTGATCCGGCCGTTGCCTATCGACAAAGTAAGTACACTGCGCACCCAAGCATTGTCAAGTGGACACTGCAGTTGAAAGTCAGCGCTGTGTCGTGTCCACTTCTCGTCTTAGTCTGTGTTTTTCGCGCTGTTAGCGACGATGGATGTTACACCGACTACGAATGTTACGTCACTGCACTGTGCTGCAGCACATAACGTATTGTTTTTAACAGCGGAGCTGCTTGAGCTCCGAGAAACTCCGTTGGTCGTGTACAAAAACTATCATCATCATTAACGCCATAACTCGGCCGATACGTGCTCGCTTCGTGCTCTTCATCTTCTGCTTCGCTCCCAGAGCACGGGCACTAACTTGTACGGCGTGGGATGCAATAACTAGGATGGGCGAGTGAACGAGCACAGAGAGAGAGAAAAAGAATGAAAAGAAAGAAAGACAGAGAATGTAGCAAGACAGAGAAAGAAATAGACAGGGAAAGAGATGGACAGAAACCGACAAATCACAAGAATTAGAAAAAAAAACAGAGCAACACAAAAACAGAAATACGGAGGGAAAGAGAGAGAATAAAAGAAAAATAAAGACAGAGAGCGAAAGAGATAAAAAGGGGAAGCGAGAAATGGAGCCAGAAAGGCAAGAAAAAGAAAGAAAGATACAAATAGCGTGAAAGAAACAGAAAGAGATTAAGATAGAAAAGCGTAGAAATAAACAAAGACAAAAAAAGACAGTAAGAGAGAGAGAGACAAAGATAGAGAAACACGGAAGGCCACCCACTTCCACTCCTCCTTTAGACTTGGTACCACTAGTGCGAAGCTGCTTTATTATTTTTTTTCCTGCTGTTTGAGCCGAGGGTGTGGCAGGAGCCACGTTTGAATAAAAGAGCTGTGTTTTTGTAAAGCCAACAACTGCCTTTCTTAACGTTGTGAATGCACACGGTTTGCTCACTCTACCCCCAAAGATAAATGTGCCAAAGGGAAGAGAGCAACTGCCATAAAAGGGGAGAAGGGGAAAGAAAGGACGGCAGGGTGCTGTTCAGATATGAGCTGTCGTGTCAAAACATGCGCTAAAAGGAAAAACATAAATAAAAAAAAGACAAAACGACGTGGGGGAGAGGCGCCCAATCCGTATGAAGATGTTCTTTCCATCGATAGGGTAAAAAGGTAGGGTGAGTGGATTTTCGCTGGGTCATCTATCAGCTGGCATTCAGAAAAAAATTGCGGCATGGTTTCTCGCGAAAATAAGATAATATAACAAATAAAAACAGACATCACACGTTAGCAGCGTTAGCAGCAACTAAATATGACAATTTCACGGTGATAACGGTTACACATTCCTACATATCAGGCATAAGTAGCACTGACTGCTATCATGTGTACCTGTTCTATGCGACCGATGTCGGAGGTCCTTTTGAAATGTTTATACCTATTAGCTTGAGTGCATTTGACCTGTTTATAACATAAGACTCCGTATTTCCTGTCTCTCGGAGACCGGAAGTTTGACTAAAATATGTAAAACTTGAGCTCCTCGGTTGGGTACGTGCCGCATTAAAATCCAGTGCCACTGCTTTCGGCAACTTCTTCATCGTTTGCGATCAATTACCCTATTGCGATCAATGTCCGTTTAATCTGCGGTGTCCTGTTTCACCAATGTACTGCTGAGGCGATGTGAATATTGGAGCATGTGGGCAATTTTATAACTAGTGGAACTAAATTACATTTTATATCATGGACCTAATCAGTTCCGGTGTAATTGACAATAACGTCGTTTTCAAGTTATTTCCATGTTTTACATCTGGAGTGAAAACAAGCTTTTATGTGGACGGTAGAATGAGGGTTAACTTTTGCATGCACTATCCTGTCCTCAAAATTTCTATTACGGTGGTAGACGACCGTTATTACTTCGGAAAAAGGGATCGTTGCTTGGTAGTATTGGATAATATTTACGGAGGATATCGCTGATGTGTGGGACTGCATTTGAGTACCTTATATGAATGCGAGCGGCTGGTTTGATTGTGTTGTAGTGTCTCTTTTGTAGCTATTGCTGATTTTGTAGTTTACGCGCTTCATTGTAGGTCTTGTGTAGCGCATTGTGCGGACCCCTTTGAATTAAAGCTGTCTTAGGTTACACAAGTCGTGAACGTAGTCACCTTCGTGGCTATATGTCCTTCTTATACGCGTCGCCTGTCCGGCAACTGTTCCTCGCTTTCAGAGTCGCAGGTTATAGAGTAAACCTAGGTATAGGATGCATGGTGGTCGGCTGTCTCCAGAGCACCGTCATTTACTCACCTCTTTCGAGGGATACCGTCATGTGGAAGAGGTTGAGTTCGCTGGAAGAATGGTGCATGGTAAATTTAATACTATGGGGCGACACTCCTTAAAGTGGTCATTAAAAGTATTTAATACACTTAAGCAATTTTCCCACACATTATGTCGTTTAGGCAGCGTAGATGCAGCAGGGCGTTAGCAGAGGTGATTTCGAAACTCAAACTGTAATTGTCCAAAAAAAATGTTGGTATACGTTGGTGCAAAAGCAGTTCCCATATTAGAGCAGAAAATTTGAGGGCACTAGGTCGATTCAAATACAAAATAATTGAGTGTAATCACTAAATTTGACTAAATGACTAAGCTCGAAGTTTCATTACCCTGCGTCACTTCTAGGCAGCGTCAATTACACCTGCGGTGAGAGCAGAGCCGGCCAGATATAGGAAATGTGTTTCGCAATGTGCTGGAAGCGTAAAATTAGGGGTGTGTGAATAATGTAGTTACAAATTCCAATCGAATAATATTCAATCATCAAATAATTCGATTCGACTTTTGAATAGCTGTTATTCGCAGTTTCGATTAATTCGACACGACGAATATCTGAAACGCGACAAAGGCCAATGGTGCGACTTGATTAAGGTAGGGCAACCAAAACTAACGCTAATGTCGTTAGAGCAGGCGTTTCGTTATAGCTTTCAGAGACATCCAGGGTAAAAAGCGAGCGCTTGTTGATATTTTTGCCTGTAACAAAGAAAGAAAAAAAAGCCGCCAGATTTCACGCATTCTGGGAATCGATGAAATGCGAAGCAGCCAGCAAGGAGCAAATCATGATGTACATAACATGCATGTCGTGATTTTCACGTTGGCCCTTCCATACACTTATACAGTCACATCGCGCAATACCCATTCGGTGTATATCAAGCTAGCCAACCGGCCGAATAAGCACCATGAGGGTAGCAAGCAAATGCGTTGTACACTGTCGTCCTTTATGAAAGGGAACACGCGAGCGCGTGGCCTGCGCTCTGCGGCGCCTGCCTACAGCACCATCAACCGGCGGCTGAAGAAAGCGCGTCCGCTTTTGGCGGCACCGCCTGTTGTCAGAACGAAGCGGGAGTGTTATCTAGCAGCGCTTGTCCAATGGCCATGACTCGTTATTTTGTTTGCCAATAGATGACGCCAAATGTGGGCGTGTTTTCTTTGGCTGTCGGTTGATGATGCTGTAGGCAGTCGCCGCAGAGCGCGGGCCATGCGCTCGCGCGTTCCCTTTCATAAAGTACGACAGTGTACATGACATGCACGTCACAATTTTCATGTTACCACCTGCCACTTATGTTCGCCATACAGTCACGTCACGCAATACCAATTTTGGCGTATATCAAGCTAGCGAAACGGCCGCGAGCGTGCCATGAGCGTGGCATGCAAGTCATGTTGCACATGACATGTCATGATTTCTATATTACCACTTGTCATTTATGTTCGTCATACACTCACGTCACGCGATACCAAATTTAGCATATATCAAGCTCGCGAAACGGCCCGCGGCAAGTTATCTTTTCGTCCGCACTTCTTTCTTCACATTTGCATTACATTTACTACCAATAACGACCCCTATACTTTCCATGGCATTATTGTCTGTAAGTTCTCATTCACATTAATACTTGTCATTTACGTTCGTCATACAGTCACGTCACGCAATACCAATTTTGGTGCATATCAAGCTGGCGAAACGACCGCGAGCGTGCCATGAGCGTGTCATGCAAGTCATGTTGCACATGACATGTCATGATTTCCATACTACCACCTGTCATTAATGTTGGCCATGCAGAAATGTCTCATCATACGAATTTTTGGCTATATCAAGTTAAGGAAACGGCCGCAGGAGTACCACGGCCGTGGCGTGTAAATCATACCGTTCATGACAGGTTAGTCATGCTTTTCATGATATGATCTGTCATTCATGTTCGTCATGCAGTCACGTTATGCCATACCACTTTTCGTATAAATCCTATTAAGGATACGGTCTGGAGAGCACCAAGTCATAAGCGGATAGATAGATAGATAGATAGATATATAGATAGATAGATAGATAGATAGATAGATAGATAGATAGATAGATAGATAGATAGATAGATAGATAGATAGATAGATAGATAGATAGATAGATAGATAGATAGATAGATAGATAGATAGATAGATAGATAGATAGCTCTGTCGCACAAACGTCAGTCAATAGGTTCAAAACTCCTATCGCGCTTTCATCCTGCCCACAACATGTCGTTCTTAATAGACTCAGCAGCTTTGTGGAGGATAACAACCTGCTTCCTCCGACAATGATCGGTTTCCGCCCGGGGCTGTCGACTCAGGACATCATGCTGCGTATTGATCGCGACGTGCTGAATGAGATCTCTGGGGCAGGCACTAAGGCGATATTGGGATTAGACTTGACAAAAGCATTCGACCACATCGCACATTCAGCTATTCTTGAATCGCTACCTCAACTAGTTGTGGCCCCGCCAACTTACTCCTACGTCCGAGATTTCTTACACAACAGGACAGCGCAGTTCAGCCTTGGTGATCTCAGCTAAAAAAAAACTCAGCTTAGGCAGTCGAGGTGGTGCTCAGAGTTATCCCTGAGCGCACTACTCCGGGCTTAGATGGGGTTCCCGTCAGCCTCATCAACGAACTAGGACATAGCACTAAAGAAGCACTGCTGAGAGCCGTAGAAAAGTGCTTACAGGAGAGGGAAATACCAGACAGTTGGCGAAAAAGTAGAATGAACTTAATCTATAAAGGCAGGGGAGAAAAGGATACCATTCGCTCGTATAGACCGCTAACCATTGCATCGGTGCTATACCGGTTGGCGATGCAGGCAGTAAAATTAAAAATAGAAACGTGGGTAGAGCAAAATGATATTTTGGGAGAACTCCAGAATGGATTCCGAATCGACAGGCGGTTAGACGATAACCTGTTTGTTCTTACACAGTGTATAGAAATATCAAAAATAGAAAACAGGCCTTTACACGTAGCTTATCTAGACATCACCGGGGGGTATGACAACGTTATTCAGGAAATTTTGTGGGATATATTGAAGGAAGTGGGCATAGGTGACGACTGTATACAGCTTTTGAGGGAAATATACCGAGAAAATACAGTTTGTGTAGAATGGGAAGGAACAAGCAGCAAGGACAGCGTTGACATTAGCAAGGGGCTGAGACAGGGATGTCCTTTGTCCCCGCTGTTATTGATGCTGTACATGGTGAGGATGGAAAAAGCGCTAGAAGGTAGCAACATTGGATTTAATCTGTCACACAAACAGGCAGGCGCGATGGTTGAGCGGAAGCTTCCAGGACTGTTTTATGCTGACGATATTGTCTTATTTGCGGACAGTCAAGATGATATACAGCGGCTGGCAGATATATGCGGAAGGGAAGGCGAGGCTCTAGGACTAGGTTTTAGTGCAACAAAATGTGGATTGATGGTATTCAATGATCACGAAGGCCATGCGGTCTTAATACAGGGCCAAGAAATACCGAGGGTAAACGAGTACGAGTACCTCGGAGTGTGGGTAAATGAGGGGGATAGATATATGGAGTAACAAGAGAAAGCATCGGTAACAAAGGGAAAGAGGAATGCTGCAATCATGAAGCACAGAGCGTTATGGGGATACAATAGGTACGAGGTGCTTCGAGGGCTGTGGAAGGGTGTGATGGTTCCGCGGCTTACATTTGGGAACTCAGTGGTGTGCATGAAGTCAGAGGTGCAATCAGGAATGGGTGTAAATCAAAGGACTGTGGGACGCCTCGCGCTGGGCGCTCACGGGAAGACGATTAATGAGGCTGTAAAGGGTGATATGGGATGGACAGGTTTTGAAGTGAGGGAAGCTCAGAGCAAAATTAGATTTGAAGAGAGGCTGAGGAAAATGAAGGAGAGTAGATGGGCAGGGAAGGTTTTCAGGTATTTGTATAGAAAAAGCGTCGACACGCAGTGGAGAAAAAG
The DNA here is from genome assembly GCA_030522465.1 of Rhipicephalus appendiculatus. Classification (NCBI taxonomy): domain Eukaryota; kingdom Metazoa; phylum Arthropoda; class Arachnida; order Ixodida; family Ixodidae; genus Rhipicephalus; species Rhipicephalus appendiculatus. The sequence continues at coordinate 177,467 of JALIZH010008266.1, read as the reverse complement.
AACTAGGAGGCTCACCAGTAAATATACGGCTAGCAGTGTGGGCGACATGGCAACAAGGAGCATTGAGCGAAAAGTCAGAGAGGCGGAGAGGACCTATTGGATGACAGCGATGGAAAAGAAGCCGGCTCTCAGTGACTACCGAAAGGGAAAAAACAAAATAAGGAGGGATAGGTTTTATGATAATTCAAGGGGAAGCGCTTTACTGTTTGAAGCAATGTCTGGTTGCCTTATAACGCGTAGCTATAAAGCGAGATTCTGTAACGAAGAAGAGCAATGTACATACTGTGGGGGAACTAAGGAAACGATGGAACAAGTACTGATTGAATGTGGCGATATCCACCCAGATATACGTGTGGGCACGAGTCTACATGAAGCCTTGGGTTTTAGGGACAACAATGGAAACCTGAATACGTCCGCGATAGAAATAAGAGACAGTTAGAGTATTGGTGGCAGAAAAGTGGAGATAAAGGACAAAAATGAAGAATGGGGAAAAATAAGGTCATTCTGCCTTAAGAGGCAGAGAGATGGACCGTGAATTTATATTTTTCTTTGCTATAATAACATAGATTAAATCAATGTAGATAAGGCATTAGGCCAACATAAAAAAGAAAGTTTTTTTCGAGCCTGGTGGCAGACATGTCACCGCCCCCGTTATAAAGGGGACGCTCATAGCATCCATCCATCCACCCTTTTAGATGCGAAGCGTCTTATGGCGGGGTCTTTTTCCGTCCCTCCCGCGTCCGGTCACTTTCATGAAGTAGGGAAGCACCCACTATGCGAACAAGACACTGTAGTACAATAAGGTAGTCAACCACCACCACGGTCAGCAGAGTCATGGCCGAGAGCACAGAGTGGCTGCTTAGCAATGGCTAGGCAGGTGATGGGTGCTAACATATAACACGCACTACCGGTGGTGTCTGTCGCCCATGTTGATTTCATTCCTTGATCTTACTTGCATGTGCTTGCGGGGGCTTTGTCCGTTCCTCCTTCCCGCGTTCTGCGTCCCGCATCCCACACCCCCCACAGCGCATCCGCGTCCCCTCCCCCCCTCTGTATCCTCTCCTACGCTCCCCCCTTTTCTCTCCTCCAGGAGTCTTCAACTCAACGGAGCGGCGCCCGCGTCCCACACCCCCCACAGCGCATGCACGTCCCCTCCCCTCTCTCTTCTCTCCTACCCTCCCCCCCTTTCTGTTCTCTAGGAATACTCTACTCTATAGAGCGGCACACACGACAGGTGGCGTGACAGCTGCTTACTCCGCTGGGGGGCGCCACGGTTGTTCTGCGGTATGAAAATGACGGAGCGCGCGCGCCTCATTCTCTCAACTGTGCAGCGCCGCGATGAGCGCTCGGGCCGCTGCCGCGAAACGGGCGACGTTTCTCCCACTCAAGCTAACCGTCTCCCCGCTCCTGAGCATCCACACATGGTTCTCTTTAGCGGGAGATGGGAAACATTTTTCTTTAATTTGGTGATGAGAGGATTGCCGCCTCTATAGTCCCAGATCTCAACCATACATCTATGCTTTTGTCGACACCCTTTGGGTAGCCAAAGGGAACCACACACACATAGAAGAAACCCTGCAGCAAACGGTACGCATAATTGAAGCATATGTCAGCACTCGGGGGCTTGAATACTCACCGCAGAAGTCCGAATTGCTCGTCCTTATGGAGCAGCGCGGGAGGCGGGGTTCTCGCAGCGCCCACCCAAGATAACAATCTTAGCGCGAGAGAAACCCGTACCAGAAGTCCCTACGCTCCGGATCCTCGGCCTGCATATCCAAAACACAGGGCGCGAATTTGAAGGACACTTGGTAAATTCGAAAGTGTGTTCGGCGAACGCCTGTGCCCATTGAGACGGGGTCGGTCAGAATGGAGCGCGATGCGCTCGTCTCCCTCTTGCATGATTGGATACGATGGGCACAGCGACGCTACGCAAGCAAAGCGCGAGCGCTGTGGAGTCCGACGCGAGGCGCGATCGACGCGACCGGCGTCCTTTGGCGCACCCCGGTGGCCACCTGGCACCGTGCCAGGGCACGCATGGACGGGCGGATTACGGACGGACGAACGGACTGAGCATGAGACATTAAAGGCTTTCGCCTTAATGCTGAAACGGTGTGTAGGTTAGAGAAAGCAACGCTAGAAACACTCAGGCTTACAAAGAGGATCACTAACAAGCACCGGGGTATGAAGGAGTCCAACGCTTTCCGGCTCTTTCAGGCCTATGTGCTCAGCAGAATTACATATTGCGCGCCGTATCTACGCTTAAGGAAAGAAAGCTGACAAGCCCAGAGTGGACACACTCCTACGGAAGATGTACAAGGTGGCCCTCGGCCTACCGACGCGCACCTCCTCGGATAGATCTTTCGCCGTGCGACTCAACAGTACGCTAGAGGAGATGGTGGAAGCCCACCTCACTATGCAGTACGTAAGGTTATCGCGAACCCAGCCGGTTCGCTATAATCTTGAAGACGGGCATCGGTTACACCGCTACTTTATGTCCCAAAACCGATATACTCTGTTCTGAGAAGGCATCTCAAAATTCTCCCCATACCTAGGAATATGAACGCCACCTATCACACTGAAAGGTGGATCGAACGGGCCAACCCCTGCAAACCCGCGTTGAAACTAATAAGATAAAACATGGCTGATCCCTCTGTCATAGGAATCGGTATAACACGAAAGTGAAACGTGTGTTCAGAAAGGTAGTTGAGCGTTTATTGTACATTGTTTCGCCACAAGCCCGAAGCAATTAATCCTACAGCAACAAGTTGTAATGTCACACCAAGAACGACAAACAGCTCGAAACATCTGTATGAAACAGGCGTGCTGGGAGGGGATTCTGCTTTTTAGGAGCGAAGCTCCTTAGGCCCTCACGTTGTCCGTTGACGCCGTTGTCGTTGATTGTCATAGCTCCCCGTCTGACCGAAACACAGGTCTTACATATATACCGTACGCAAAGCGTTCATAGCGCGCATATGGGTTTAAAATAGGCCGTACTCTGTCCGTGCATCTATCCGTCCGTCCGTCCGTAGATCTGTCCTTCCGTCCATCCGTGCATCCGCCCGTCCGTCCGTGCATCTGTCCTTCCGTCCATGCGTCCGTCCGTCCATCCGTTCGTGCTTATGTCCATCCGTCCGTCCGTCTGTCCGTCCGTCCGTTAGTCCATCTGTCCGTGAATCCGTCCGTCCGTGCATTGACGGACGGACGGACGGACAGATGTATTTCAAAAACATTCTTTATATCGTTTATCATTTCGTCAATGGAGCTACGCTCTATCATCAGCATTTCGTGGATCTGCAGCAATTTTTTTCAGCTTGATGCTTATGCATTCGTTATTTTGCAGAGCCAAGTAGTTATGTAAGTGGCAGTACTAAATAATATTCTAAGAGGTGTTTGTTATATACGATTAATTATCTCCCCTATTCCATGTGCAGATTTTGTGACAAACACTTAATTCGACGAAATAAATGCCGAGCTTTCTCCTTTTCTGATGTCCGCCACGGTGTTGCAGTGGTTACGACTTTCGGCAGCTCACCCGAAAGGCACGGGTTCGACCTAATAAGGCGAAAGCCTTGAATGTCTCATGCTCACGTCCACCCGTCCGTCCGTCCCTTCTTCCGTGCTCTGGCATGGAGCCAGGCGCCCACCAACGCACGCCAACGGACGCCAGTCGCGTCGGTCGTGCCTCGCGTCGGGGTCTACAGCGCTCGCGCTTTGCTTGCGTAGCGTCGCTGTGCCCAGCGTGTCCAATCATGTAAGAAAGGAGACGCGCGCCTCGCGTTCCTTTTTGACCAACCCCGTCTCAATGGGCACAGGCGTTCGCCGAAGACACTTGGGAATTTAGAAAGTGTCCTTTAATATTAGCGCTGGAACGCGGATGGCGTCTGCACGATGCGCAAAGCGTGAGAATACGACCACATGCGAAACGAGGCCAGATTAGTCTCGCGTCTCGCGGCGATTCTCGGTCAAAATTCAGAAAAAGAACACACGCACGCATTCCGTTTGTGAGCCATGGGAGTGTAAAAAAAAGACATGGCATAGTCAGTCGAATGTACAAAGTGTCCTTAAATTTTGTTGAAGTTTCAACTTTACCTATGTCCCAATATTCTCCACATAAAGGTAAATACAGGACTTGCCGGCCAGCTCCCATGTGCTGCACAAATTCAAGCAAAGCCGGAAAAAAGAACAGCTTCGAGAAGACTCCATCGAAGTAAGAAAGGAGGTACGCAAATGTATGGTCGGTACCAGAAAACAACGGAAATAATGTGTATCTACATCTGTCTAACTGACTTGTCAAGAAAAGCATCTATGATTTAAACGCCATGGCCGTAGTGCTCCTGCGGCCGTTTTCTTAACTTGATTTATCCAAAAATTGGTACGGTGAGACTTTTATGCATGACCAACATAAAGGACAGGTGGTAATGGAAATCATGGCATTTCATGTGCAACATGACTTGCATGCCACGCTCATGGCACGCTCACGGCCGTTTCGCTAGCTTGATATATGCCAAATTTGGTATTGCGTGACGTCACCGGATGGGGAACGCAAATGACAAGTGTTAATATGGAAATCATGATATGTCGAGTGACATGACTTGCATGCCACGCTCATGGTACGCTCGCGGCCGTTTTGCTAGCTTCATATACACCAAGTTTGGTATTGCGTGAGGTGACTGTATGGCGAACATAAATGCAAGTAGTAATATGAAAATCATGACATGTCATGTGCAAGATGACTTGCAGGCCCGCAAGATGACTTGCTTGCGTCGCGTTCGCTGGCTTGATATAGAACAGAATTGGTATTGCGCGGCGTGATTGTATGATGACGAACATAAATTATAGGTCCTAACATGTAAATCGTGACATGCATGTTATGTACAGCATAATTTGCTTGTAGCTGGCTGCCTCGCATTACATCGATTCCCACAGTGCGTGGGATTTTACCGCTTTTTTCTTGCTGTTGAGACTCAGCGAAGGGCTCACTACGTGTCCCGAAGGCAACACGCTAGCCTACGCAGGTGCTCATTTTGTTGGTGCTTTTGCAGCTGATGATGATTTAATGTGTCTGAACGCTTTGTAATGGGTGGGCATCTAAAATACCCATTAGTAGCGCAATTCACATGTTTTGATGCCAAGCGGCGAACCTTTGACAATGTGCATAGTTGACTTGAAAGCAACCAGCACCGGAACGCTAACCGCGGTATGACGTATGTGAGTGTGAACATCCAACAACGACAGTTAGGTCTCACAAACACAAGGAATGAAACATCAAAGTTGTTTTGACATACAATCGTAACTGGACTTTCACAATGCGAAGAGACAGCGAGGAATCATTACTGCATGCACGCGCCTCGTTACGCACTGATTCAGGTGAGTCGAAACAAACGATTTCAAGCAAGGAATTGAGTCAGCAAAATGGAACGCCAGACTGAGCTAGAATTTACTTTATTCTTTTAACTGCGACGATCCACGCTAATGTACCTCTTCTCTCGTACAACTTTCCCGGGAACCGATACAGTTTTACAGGTGGATCGCGTGCCTTGGTACTGTCTGCACTGTTGTGGCACACCGCAATACTTCGGACCTCGCTTCCGCTTTCGCGTGGTCGCTTCTGCCATCGCGGAAATGCAGCTTCGCAAAGCAAGCCTCTCGCTTCAGCGTGCCAAGCTCACAGCACAGCGCCAATTTCCCCGCACCGACCACAGAACGCGTGCGCACGTGTGCCGCCGCTGTCGGCTCTCGGTGAAACCAGTCCCCGGAAACTCTCAAGCTCTACAAACCGCCGCAGAGGGCGAAAAAATCAACCGCGGCGCGTTCCGGCTTCAAACACCGGGAGTGCATCTACTAACATCTGCGTCATGGTCGCATGGGCACCGCAATTCACGCTATTCCACTTTCCTTTAGGGGCGCCCTCGTCGGGGCGAAATTTCAATTCCAAATATTCTTCGAATAATCGAAGACTACTTATTTGTATGATGCTACACCTAAATAAAACAAATTGCTGTTTATACCAAGTGGACTTGCCTTGCCATGTACGGCGTCATCGATCTTTTGTAATTGATTTTGCTTCAGCTGACTCGTAGTTGTCAACAGCCTATCGACATCATTATCTTCATTTCAAAAATATACGGCGGCCAACGGCAGGTAACGGTTCGCGGTGCATTCGGATGGGTCTCGCTCTGTTTCGTTTCGCTGTAAATGTTTCGAGCCACTGCCGGCCGACACACCCACTTTCGTTCTCTTTGTTTTGACTCGTTAAAATGCTTTAGCCTAGCGCATTCAACTGATTTCGGAGGAACCAAGGGACCAAAGAAGCATTCACCGGATGAACATTCATTTCAAGCCCGGGAATATACGGATCGGTGAGTGAGTTGTGTCTGTGTTTGCACGCCCTGTTTCTTTTAAAATAAAAACCCATTGACTCACTTTTTTTACCGCCGACTTTGCCAGACGGAGGCGACACACCGCAATATTAAATTTTCCAACGTGCTATGCTCTGTGGCCGAGAAAGCGTGCGTTCCTTGCGGCGTGGCTTCACGTAGGAGCGAGTAGCTGAGTCAATAGAAATACGTTACTGAAGTTTATCGTTCGGTAACACGAACCAGGCCGCTGCAATAAAAGAAGGCAAATACATCACTAACCCCTCGCTTGTATTTTCGTAACTAGCCCGTATATCAGTGCAAAAACTGTTGCATTTGAGAAGCAAGGTTTAGAGGTATCATTTCTCCACGTGGTCAGTTTAGGTTATTTCACTACATATTGAGTGGAACAAAAGTTTCACATAATTATGGGTGTGCTTTAACTTTAGTGTGATAAGGAAACCCTCGCTGTAATCAGAAATATTTGTGTGTGTTTTTTTCTGCCATAGCCTCCTGGCCTAACAAGGAAACAGCTGTATGCAATGGAAAGGTACCTGCTACATGAAACGCCTTGTAATGAAGCTACGCCGAGTGATACAACATGCATTATAAGGTACGCTTAAATATATGTACAACAAGCTGCTGTTTACTTGTTCACTATGTGTATATGTTTACCTTTGGAAAAACTGATATTCATTGATTATGCTTATACATATCTGGTAACGTCATTACTTGTTTTTCCATAACAGTCATGCAACGACAGGATGACTACCCCCGAATGTCCACTCTGCTAGTACGGTGAAACGTGTGAGCGTCTGCTACAACAGGTCATCTTGAACCTCACGCTTGCAATGCTGTATTTGTGAACGGTTTACGAGGCATCTCATGGAGGGGTACTTACAATCGTACACAAGCATTAGCTGTCTACTGTATCATGTAATCTACACTGCAATAGTGTTGAAATTGAACACTAGCTCCGGGCATTTAGTTACACGACGTGGCTGCTGAGCTCAACGACGCAAGTTTTACTCCCAGCCACGCTGGTCACATTCCGATGGGGGGTAAAATGCAAGTACATTCATGCGCTTAGGTTTACGCCTGAAGTTCAGGGAAAGACGGAAGATGGAGGACAAAAAAAATTGTGAACATGAGGTGTCGCTGGAGCAATTGTTTCGACAAGCAGTCTTGTCTTATTTAAGGCTACAACTGCGTTTGTTTTAACCCCAGTCAGTCAGAATCAATCCAGAGTTTTCTATTTCTTTTTGACTAATGATCATATCATGGTTTGCTTGTGAATCACCAAAATTATAAAGTAGATCAGAAAAGGAACATGGCGGCACTGAGGAGAATTAAGTCTTTCTGACATTTAGCGGTGCCTTGTGAGACAGTTTACGAACTACGCTCAAAACTTTTGCGCTAATTAACAGTGTTTAGGTTATATAAGTTTACAAAAAGATATGCCAAGGCTTTACATTACAAAGCTGTGCTCAATGAAATTAGCATTTGCACATATGTTCAATGGGATCCTTCAAATTATTTACAGCTAATAAACAAATTGTAAATGTGATGAGCACTTCTTGCAGCACAGCTTAACCAGCCACGTTTACGTTGTCGTGATGAGTGAGATTGGTCTCAATGGATGTAAATGTGATGAGCACTTCTTGCAGCACAGCTTAACCAGCCACGTTTACGTTGTCGTGATGAGTGAGATTGGTCGCAATGGATGTGGTGGTGTGTTTTTTTTTTCTTTTTTTCATATAGTAGGGAAACGTCCCAAGCTTGTTTGAGCAGACCTATTTTTGCTGCTTCGTTAAATTAGCATGTCAGAGTCATAGTGCCTACCACTATGACGTGAAAGTTCGTGCACTTCTGTCGCGAAAAAAACCTAGGCATTCGAAAAGGTAGTTAAAGCCTACATGAACTTGACTTATCCCCAGCCACACTGCAAGAGTTTAGGTATTTCAAGCCAAACATTCTAGAAGAAGCAGGGAGAAAACAAAGTTCAGCTTCCAAACACAAGTATATCAAAAAAGTAAATAACACAATAACAATTATGTAATATATATGACGTTTATTGATCCAGCATCGGCAGAGGTTCACACCATGCCCCACTGCGTAAGCAGTGGCGCGGCATTCCTGACTGCAATAAGAATTTTGGTAGGCGCATCGATCGCAATCAAATGCAAACTGGGTTCATTGTGGTTTTTACAGCGGAAGCTGTATATGGCTAGACGAAACGAAAACCCTGTCGCCACAAGTTTCCATAACGGTCTCCGTTGGCTGCGCCGTCACTTACGTCGTTCTCTACGTCGTACTCAAGTGCACGCGCCATTGGCAGCGCCGTTAGTGACGTAATTCTCTGCGTCGTACCCAAGCACGCGCGCCACTGGCTGCGCCGTCAGTGACGTCTTTCATCCCATCGCAGCCGTGCCGCCGAGCCCACGCGCGGCAGCTTCAACTTACAATTTCCACATGAGTAGGCCACGGATCGCACGAACTCCAGAATAGTCGACAGCTTTCGAAGAACAGCGCCGACAGTAGGTCAGAGAGAGAACTCGTGTTCACCGGGCCGATGCTGCAATCCTGGAACAAGAACAGGCCCGGCTGGCCATGCGCAAGCAGTACCGAACATCTGGCAGCCTTCCAAGGCGCGCTAAGTCGCGAAGTGGACCGCAAGCGCCCGTGCCGGGCGGATGCTGCTAATCACGACGCCAAGCTAACTTGAGATATTGAACGCATGTGAAAACGGCGAGCCGAGGAGACGGCGTTGCAAGCAAAGCAGCGTTAACGTGGAAATGGCGGGAACGCGTTCGCCGGGGCAAACGCCCGCTTTCGGCGGCAGTTGCTCGAGCGGCACTTTGGCTTTGGCTGCTACTTTTGCGACTGCCTCTGTTTAAGCTCGTCCGCCTCGGTGGAACAGTGGCTACGGTGCTCGGCTGCTGACCCGAAGGTCGCGGGTTCGATCCCGGCCGCGGCGTTTGCATTTCGATGGAGGCGAAATGGTAGAGGCCTGTGTACTGTGCGATGTCAGTGCACGTTAAAGAACACCAGATGGTCGAAATTTCCGGAGCCCTCCACTACGGCGTCTCTCATAATCATATCGTGGTTTTGGGACGTAAAACCCCAGATATTATTATTATTATTATCTGTTTAAGCTTCGGTGGTTAACCGTCTGTACGGAGTGCTTGGACGGTGATTTTTTCAAGAGAAGCTTGTATACACTGACCTGCGTAAGTGGTGATAGTGTTCCCAAAAACTCTCCTCAGCCAAAGCTGGCACACACCGAGGAACTAAAAAAGAAAACAAAATTAACTTTATTTCGGGGTTGGGGTTTGAACCCGAGTAACCCGGTTTCAAAGACGATTCCCTTGAATACTGGCCCACGCGTCCACGCTTGCCTAATGTGAACTGAACTGAAGCATACTCATGTGTTCTACCGACCATGCAAAAAGCAATTGGGAAGCGGTACACTTGCTATGCGCGCTTCAATGAAATATTCCCTGCTGGTGTTCTAAAATTGATCTCCTGGACAACGCGTAAGGTCGATATGAAGGACTGCACATTTCAGGAAAATTCCGACTTTGATGAAATTGCTAGACCGTGTTTTCATGTTAGTGTGATGGTCATTTCCTTGGCGCCGATTACAGGCTGACGGACGCTGGAAAGAACGCACAAGACGCCATGCGGGTTTAGCCCGAAAGCAGTGTTCTAGGGGCGACAGCTACCTGTATTGAAAGAAATAAATAAAGACAGAAAGAAAGAAAGACAATATTTAGGCACTCCAGCGAGAACGCTCGCTTGCCCCCATTTCCACAACTGGAAAAGGTACCGGATATTTTAAAAAAAGTGTGTTTCACGTGCACACTATTATGCACCTACGCCGTAAGGCAACCTCCGGGATACGCGGTGGGTGATATTATATGCGCACCTTCCTGTTCTATAGTGTTGTTCTTTTTCACTGTTCAATATTATGTTCCCCAATGCATGTGGTGCTAGAAGGGGGGAAAGTTTCTAGTCTGTTATGTTGGCCTGTGTTTGGCCCCCCTCGTGTGTGAGGCGAACTGATCTCTTGTTTTTATATAGTGTTTTTGTACGGTTGGTTATGATGTTCAGCCTAGCGCAGTTGGTCATAGAAGGAAGAAAGCTTTCGTAAACAAACAGTTTTTTCTGCTGTTAGTTTCCTCATTGCGATTGACACTGGCACTGTGGCGTTTAGGTTGACCTCAACGCATGGGGGGCAGATAACAACAGCGAAAAAGCCTCCCGCTTTTCGTTCTACTAAATTGCAGTAACCACGGCAAAGTACAGATAAATATTGACTGTTGCGATGCGACACCGTGCCGCGTTGTTGCTTTGCTCTACCCTAAGCTTCGTAAAAGTGTGGATATCTCACAGCGACATTACTTGCATTTCAAGTTTTTAAAAGATAGTACCAGAAATCGCAATGACATTTTTACTGTTTTTTGAGTCCCTGGGTCACCTGCAGTGCTAGCTGAGCCAGTATGGCATCACGATGAGGAGCTCGAGGATGCAACTTCGAGTCCCGGTCACAGTCCCGCGTTTCTATGGGGGGAAATGCATGAACACCAGTGTACTTAATTTTTATGCGCGTTAACGAACGTCAGGTGGCCATAATTATTCCGGACTTCTCTCACTACGCATGCTTCATAATCAGATCGTGGTTTTCACGCGTAAAACCCCCCGCGAATGATAATATTACAATCGTGGGAGATTATTTCGCAGTCAACCACGTACCAACATGGTCATGCTGTCACGAGGTCATGACGTTGATGAAGGCAGCAGTCGGCGTGTCCAAGATGAAAGAGCACCAGCCATCGATAAGACTGCCAAGCGGTGAAGCGCGTCGGCATTTATACATGCGCCATCGAAGAATTCAGCGTTATCGCTAGCGGCCGCGTAACTTCCAGAACAAAAACCAATGTTCGCGTTGCGCGCGTAATCTGATTGGAAGGTTATAAGATTACCTAGATGGTTCCCCGTCATTCAGGCGCTGTTTGCGCAAGGCAGCAGTTAGACGTGTAAGGGTCGGTAACATGAGAATAGAAGGAAAGGAGAGCATGTGGCGTTGCCCCCCGTCTGACAAAGCATGTGACAGAACATGGCAGGGTGAAAAAAAAGTGCATACACAAATGTAGGACAAAAATTGGCAGCGTATCTGCGTGCTTCACTGCAAATGTCGTCGAAAGACGATAGTCTTCTGCCGGCCGTACTACATGAGTCCTGGCAGGCACGTAGCCAGGGGGAAGGGGGGGGGGGGGGGGGCTAGGCGCCCGGGCCCCCCCCGAAATTCAGATGGAGGGGGGTGTTTTTCTCGTACCACTTCCTCCCTGGCATGACCAAGCGTCTTCTCGCCGTAAGCGCGGTGTTTTTGGTGCCGTGAAATAGCAGTTTACTAGTACGAGAAAAATCCTTTTGCTCTTTAGTGTCCCTTTATGGTGATTGCGAAGAGTAGGCTCGAAAATGCACTGATATTGGCGAATGCCTAGTAAGTGGCCTTATGTGTTTGAGTCAACGACGTCAAAAGCCCAGACGTCACGTAGAGCACACGCGAAAAGAGTTTCCCTTGTGACGGGGGGGCAGACTGCGCCAGCTATCGTGCGTCGGGTGAAACACGCGGCACTTCGCGTGACCTCGGAGACAGACGACGACTCTTCGCTTTTGCGAGACAGCTCGCATTTTCAGCGCAGCCTAAGACACACTAGGGTCTTTAGCATTACGTATCTATGTATTTTCTAGTAATGGAACACACCACCTAACACTTACGTATTGATATTGCGCCTCGGATGTGCGTAATATTTGCTTTTTGATCGACAAGGTTCACAAGTATGAACGCCGCCACCAGTTCAAGATGGCTGGGCGTTTAGCAAGTGCTTAAACATTGGCCGGGTGGCTGAATCGTGTAACAGACAGGCAGATAAAAAGACAGGAAGACCAAAATTTCCGCGTTGGAGTATCCCCACGGAGACTATCGTCTTTAAAATAAAGCAAGAAGTAGAGTCCTATAGTTCGCTAACGAGTATAAAATGGCTTAAGGCGCACGACATGGACGACTTCAGGACGTGCGCGGTGCCGCTGAGAGTTCGTAATGCCGTCCGGGATAACCTTGTAGTCTAGATCGCCGATATGTCGAAGCACCTTGTATGGCCCGAAGTATCGCCGAATAAATTTCTCACTAAGTCCTCGTCGGCGTATCGGCGTCCACAACCGAACACGGTCACCGTGCTGGTATTCCACGAAGCGCCGTCGAAGATTGTAATGGCGGCTGTCGGTCGTATGCTGATTGTTGATGTGTAGGCGGGCGAGTTGTCGGGCTTCTTCGGCGTGCTGAAGGAAGGCGGTCACGTAGAGGTTTTCTTAGTCGGTGACGTTGGGTAGCATCGCGTCGAGCGTCGTTGCCGGGTTCCTTCCGTAGACAAACTTGTACGGAGTCTTCTGTATCGTTTCCTGCACGGCCGTGTAGTACGCGAAGGTCACGTACGGAAGTAATTCATCCCACGTTTTGTGTTCGACGTCGACGTACATGGCCAGCATGTCCGCGATGGTCTTATTTAGACGCTCGGTGAGGCCATTGGTGTGTGGGTGGTAGGCGGTGGTCCGGCGGTGGCTTGTCTGGCTGTATGGCAAGATCGCCTGAGTTTGGTCCGCAGTAAAGGCCGTACCTCCGCCGGTGATGAGGACCTCTGGCGCGCCATGTCGAAGGACGATGTTCTCGTCGAAGAAGTTGGCTACCTCAGCGGCACCGCTTTTCGGCAGGTCTCTTGTGTCGGCGTAGCGGGTGATGTGGTCGGTAGCTACGACGATCCATTTATTTCCACAAGTCGATGTTGAGAATGGCCCCAGAAGGTCCATCCCGATCTACTGGAAAAGTCGCTGAGGAGGCTCGATCGGCTAAAGAAAGCCTGCTCGCCTTGTGGGAGGGTCTCTTGAGTCGTGAACAGTTTCGGCATGTCTTTACGTAGTGAGAGACGTCGGCGGCGAGGTGCGGCCAGTAGTACTTTGCCTGTATTCTTGCGAGCGTCCGGGAAACACCAAGGTTTCCTGCTATAGGATAGTCGTGCAGGGCCTGGACGACTTCTGGTCGCAATGCTGGCTCGAAGTGGTGAGAAGTTCTTACAGAAAACGCCGTCTCGCAAAAAAAAACAGTAAGAGAAAAAAAATAACGACGCCAGTGCCCACTTGAATACCTTCGAAACAACCGCGTCCCTGCCCTCGAGGTATACACCAGAACACAGCGAGTACAGTGTGTGCCGCCATATTCAGGCAGCACGTCGCACCATCTGTCGCAAGTGCGGCGAAGCAACACCCTGAGCTGCCATGCTAGCAGACGCTTCGCAGTTCAAATGCCAAACTTACCAACCCGAGTCCAGCTGTACGCATGTTTCGCGCTTCTCCTCTCCTGGAAATTTGTGCTGTTTTCTTCTGAAACGTTGAGAAGACCTTCCTGGACAGTCCGGAATATCTACCGCACGTGCATTGCACACTGCGGTAGACAGGTGCGTACTATCGCGATGGACACGTGAACAGCGGAAAGCGTGGCTTTCGACTCAGTCGAACTGCGACATGCATTGACTGTCGCTAGGCTAAACTTGTGCTTTCAGCCAGCGTCACCATAGCGCTAGAATCCCGCTCCAGCTTGCGCTAATGCACCCCATGTGTTTGTTCTTTGCCAGTCATGCCTGGCACTCGGAACACACATGGAGTGGGAAAGTTCCAGCCTGAGCTAGATTTCTACTAAACGTGCGCAGTGTGCGTGCACGCGCGAGCCGTAATAATTCCTCTTATTTATAAAATAATTTAATATCTGGGGTTTTACGTCCCAAAACCGCGATTTGATTATGAGGGACGCCGTAGTGGAGGGCGCCGGAAATTTCGACCATCTGGTGTTCTTTACCGTGCACTGAACATCGCACAGTACACGGACATCTGCCATTTCGCCTCCACCAAAATGCGACCGCCGCGGCCGGGATCGAACCCGCAACCTTCGGGTCAGCAGCCGAGCACCGTAGCCACTGATCCACCGTGGCGGACTCTTATTGGCATGCGGCCTGCGAAAGAGTACGGCAATGATTTGGTGCGGCATATTACAGGCACACTGCACGCAAATTACTGCTGTAAAGCGAAATAGCTGGCGTCATGCTTGAATACACGCAGTAAGTGTATTTACCCGTACACTTTTTCTGGGCTCATAGTTTTTAATGTTCATTGCAGTTATCCACTGGCGGCGTAGCTCGGCGTTTTTCGTTGATGATTGAAATGTGTGCTATCTGAAAACGACGCACCGGCACGATTCCCGCGTCGTGTTGTGATCTTCACAGACAGTGATGAGTAATCTCTTCCTCTTGCGATGATTGTTTTCGCATCCAAAGATGGCGCAGTGGTGCCCAGATGACTTCTTGTAAGTGGGAGTGGCGTGAATAGGCACTTTCTCTTATTTGAAAGTCCCAGAAACGCCGCTTGCCATGTTAACTTGGCGCAACAGATACACGCTTTGGCATAGAGTGACAGTTCAGAACAAAATGGCGTCTGGGTGCGAGAGTATGCCGCCAGGAGCATAGGCACCTGGTCCGAGATAGGCGTGTTCTGGCCTATACCATAAGACCCCTTAGTACCGGGTCACCGCGCTGTCGTTCAGCAAAGTCGTCGGCACTTGTAGTTCCTAAGCAGCAGTCTTCTTCCTGAGGGCTAAAGCAGCGTAAGATCTGTTTACCATAGTTAGTTCGTGTGCGCGGAAATCCCATTCTACAGTAAGGCGAGTCATACGTAGTTTTTGTATCTTGTTTTAGACCAGAAAGGTTGCGTAAAAAATTGTTTTTCCTGGTGACACTACCGTGATAGCGTTTAGACAGCGTGTTTTCGTATAGTCATGAAAGCGAAACTAAGTTCAGTTGAGGAAAGAAAGGTTCAGCGCGAGTGGTATGTGGCGCGTTCATCATTTTACGCATGTTTTTTTTTTTGTTTTTTTTTTTGCTGGATTACATGCAGATTTCCGAAGTCCGCCAGCGTCGCCTTACCTAACACTAAGTAGCAGTAATTTATATGCGAAAGAAATAGGCAGTTCCAAATAAGAAGCTTAATATCTTTTGGCAAATTGTATTTGCATTTATTGAGTATGGCACACATCCGTCAAATTTTACCTGCGATTAGCTCAGTGTGCTTATTCCAAGACATGTGTTCCTGAACGAAAACACCGAGGCTCTTTAACAGAAGGGACTATTCCAACAAGTGAATTTTCATAGTATAACCCAGTCAGCGTACATTCTGCGGTGTTCGCTTGTTGACTTGATGTAAGATATTGTTAAAACAAACGGTCTTTGTATTAACAACATTTATTTTTAGAGAATTCTCAGCCCTTCATAATAATACTATCGATATGTGTGATTTGCACTATTTGTCGCATCAGCAGAATCGCACGTGATGCTGTTGATGCAATGTGCGGCATAAACCTTATCCAAGGTTATATGGCCACATGCAACGTACACCTTGGGCAAAATAAACCCACATCTTCTGCGAGAACGCATTGTGTTCTTGACTAATATTATGTTTATCACTAAAATGCCAAGGTCAGCATCAGAAAGTGGAGAAGCATTTCATGGCCCTCATTATTATCATTACAGACCTCCAAATTATATCTTGGGTGCAGCTTTTGTGAAAAGTGCACTACGGGTTCTGAATAAATGTGGCACTAGCGATGATATTGCCACGCGCTATTCTTATTTTCACTTTTGTTGTATTCGGTTTTCGCCCACAAAGACCGTCAGCAAAGCTCAGCTCAAACCGCGCCTTATTGTTCTGGAACCTTCGCGATTATTGTAGATTGTTTTGTTAAGATTGCGCGCAAGACGCGACCACTCGAGATAATTCCAGAGCTTGCGCGATGACCAGTGATAAGGCTAGAATGTTCGACGCGTGATGCATAAAAGCCGGCGCGCTCCAACGATGTTCAGTTTGATCGACGGCCGACGCTCTGTTCGCCGCTATCAGTGCCAGCGTTTATTGTTGTAATCTCGCCTTCAGCTTACCGGCCACAAGTTCGGCCCAAATAAAGTGTTTCACGTTGGACTACTGCCTACTGCCTTCGTCAACGTCACGACCACGTGACATCTGGTGGAGGTGCTGCTCCTTTCATGTACCGGACGCCCCCTTTCAAGCCGTGAACCGAGCCCACGTCGCGAAGAAGACACCGACACCATCAGTGATGGTCGAGCCAGCCGCAGGCTGAAAGGACTACCCCCGCAGCACGGACTACTGCCGGACAAGCCGAAAGCTACGGCGGCCAAGACGAAAGGCACGATGACTACCGCTGTGTCCCCTGCAACCATCGTGATGCAGCCACCCAGAGAGCCACCGACGTTCCACGCATCGCCTAGCGAAGACCCCGAAACATGGCTGGAGACTTACGAACGAGTCGCGACCTTTAACAACTGGGACGCCGAGGAAAAACTCCGCCGCGCCTACTTCTACTTAGAAGACGCCGCGAGGACGTGGTTCGAAAACCGCGAAACCACGCTACAAACCTGGGATCTCTTTCGGACGACGTTCCTAAGTACCTTCACGAGCGTTGTCCGCAAGGAACGTGCCGCAGCTATCCTGGAAACACGTGTGCAGCTTCCCAATGAAAACATTGCCATCTACACGGAGGAGATGACGCGCTTGTTTCGCCACGCCGACCCCAACATGACGGAAGAGAAGAAAGTGCGCTTCCTTATGAGGGGTGTTAAGCAAGAACTCTTTGCCGGATTGATGAGGAACCCGCCGAAGACGGTCGCAGAATTCGCGTCCGAAGCCTCGACAATCGAGAAGACGCTCGAGATGCGCACACGGCAATACAACCGCAGCTTCTCGGTTTCAAGCTACGCCGACGTCCAAGCACTAGGAACCGTCGACCTGCGTGAGACGATCCGAGCGATCGTGCGGGAGGAGCTGCGCAAGCTGTTACCTTCGCCGCAGCCTCAAGTGGACTCGATCGCCGACATTGTCCGCGACGAGGCTCATCAATCGCTCGGAATTCCAGAACCACAGCGGCCTTATCCGGAGGCCATGACCTACGCTACTGCAGCCCGCCGTCACGCTCCTCCTCCAAGCCCACGCCAAGGCCCATCGCCACAGTATCGTCGCCTGACACCGCCGCCACCGCCATCGACGCCATACCGCCCACCTGCCGGCCAGCGCATCGCTCCGAGGAAGACCGACGTTTGGCGCGCCCCTGACCACCGTCCACTCTGCTACCATTGCGGAGAAGCAGGTCACACTTACCGCCGCTGCCAGTACCGCCAGATGGGACTTCGTGGTTTCGCCGTAAACGCGCCGCGTCCGCAGCCGGGCGAACGACCTCGTGACATCGCCGACTACCTCACAGGAGCGCAGTGGACACCCCGACGACCTTCCCGTTCGCCGTCGCCAGGCCCCTACACCTCACCGCATCGCAGGCAGTACACCAGTCCGGCTCGAGGCCGATCTCCGAGCCCTTACCCGGAAAACTAAGGGCAGCAACCGATGGAGGTGCGGTTGCTGTACGTCGAACTACCGAAGATCCTCCGCCGACGCCGACGATGACGCCGCGACGAAACCTGCTGACCACGACGCAAAGTAGACAGAGCCCTGCCGACGAAACCTCGCGGACCGAGCTAGATCTGACGACGCAGCATGATGGAAGCAGCGCAACAAATCGACGCAGCCGTGACCCGACGCCGCGAGCTAACCGCAACGCAAGACGACGGACTAGCGCCTTGACGTTCTCATCGACGGTCACAACGTCACCGCTCTCGTCGACACTGGTGCCGACTATTCCGTCGTCAGTGGGCCATTCGCCGCCAACCTGAAGAAAGAAAGACCGCTTGGAGTGGACCCGAAATCCGGACAGCTGGAGGCCACCTGATAACGCCAATTGGAGTCTGCACGGCGAGAGTCACCATCAATAACCGGACTTATCCTGCGAGCTTTGTTATCCTACAACACTGCTCAAGGGATGTGATACTTGGAATGGACTTCCTAAGTGACCACGGTGCCGTCATCGACCTAAGGTCCGAGTCGATAACACTAACTTCAGAAAAAGCGCTGCCTACCCAGACGACGCCGGGGAACCACGCATTGAACGTGATAGACGAGCACGTCACCGTTCCGCCTCTCTCCAGCGTCATAATTTCCGTCGGCACCTGAAAAACCCACAGACTTCGAAGGCGTCATCGAGGGCGATCAGCACCTGCTTGTAAACCGTCAGATTTGCGTCGCAAGAGGCATCGCCGAGTTGCGTGAAGGGAAAGCAACAGTGATGCTCACGAACTTCAGCAACGAATACAAGCATGTGAGCAAAGGCACGACGGTCGCCTACATCGAAGAAAATGAGGAAGCCAGCGACGCCCTCGCCCTCGCCGAGTTTACCGAACATGCTACGACGAACCAAGCTCACCAACTAACTTTCGACGTCAATCCGAGCCTTCCGACGCATAAACAAGAACAGCTCAAAACCCTGCTCCTGCAATACAAGGACTGCTTTTCGTCATCGTTAAGAGTTCGACAGACCCCAGTCGCACAACACCGCATCATAACAGACGAAAGCGCCAGGCCACTACGTCAGAGCCCGTACAGAGTTTCAACGCGGGAACGCCAGGCCATAAAGAACCAAGTCGACGAAATGCTACGCGACGACATCATCCAGCCTTCAAAGAGTCCGTGGGCGTCACCCGTGGTGTTAGTGAAGAAAAAGGACGGAACCCTACGCTTCTGCGTCGATTATCGCCGCCTGAACAAAATAACGAAGAAGGACGTGTACCCTCTACCACGGATCGACGATACCCTGGATCGACTCCATAACGCCAGGTACTTTTCGTCGATGGACCTCAAGACCGGCTATTGGCAAATTGAAGTCGACGAGAGAGACCGAGAGAAGACCGCGTTTATAACACCAGACGGTCTCTTCGAGTTCAAAGTCATGCCCTTCGGTCTTTGCTCGGCGCCTGCGACTTTCCAACGGGTTATGGATACAGTGCTGGCAGGATTGAAGTGGCAGACTTGCCTGGTGTACCTGGACGACGTCATTGTGTTTGCTTCAAACTTCGACGAACACCTCCGCCGACTTGACGCAGTACTTCAAGCAATAAAGGCCTCCGGACTCACCCTGAAGCCAGAAAAGTGCCGCTTCGCATACGAGGAACTCCTGTTCTTGGGTCACGTCATCAGCAAGTCTGGAGTTCGCCCCTACCCACGGAAAACAGCTGCCATCGCTGCCTTCCCGCCGCCTACCGACAAGAAGGCCGTACGCCGATTTCTCGGCTTGTGCGCCTATTATAGGCGCTTCGTCAAGGAATTTTCACGCATCGCCGAGCCACTAACTCAGCTCACGAAAAACGACGTGGAATTCAAGTGGGAAGCGGCGCAAGTCGAAGCATTTCAAGAATTGAAACGACGCCTGCAGACGCCTCCAATACTTGCGCATTTCGACGAACACGCCGACACGGAAATCCACACCGACGCAAGCAGCGTAGGACTCGGCGCCGTACTTGTCCAGAGAACTGCCGGCGTGGAAAGGGTTATCAGTTATGCTAGCCGGTCGCTATCCAAGGCAGAAGCCAACTATTCCACAACAGGAAAGGAGTGCCTTGCCATCATCTGGGCAACGTCAAAGTTTCGCCCCTACCTCTACGGCAGGCCCTTCAAAGTTGTGAGCGACCACCACGCCTTGTGTTGGCTAGCTAACCTGAAGGACCCTTCAGGTCGTCTCGCAAGATGGAGTCTGAGAGTTCAAGAATTCGACGTCACCGTCGTTTACAAGTCCGGACGAAAACACTCTGACGCGGACTGCTTGTCTGGCGCCCCCGTCGACCCGCCGCCGCAGGTATGACCAGGAGGATGACTTCTTCTTGGGAACCATAACTACCGACGACTTCGCCGAACGACAGCGAGCCGATCCGGAACTCAGGGGCCTTGTGGAGTATCTCGAAGGCAAGACCGCCATTGTTCCAAAGGCATTCAAGCGAGGACTCGCGTCGTTTTTCTTGCGAAACGGCGTTCTCATAAAGAAGAATTTCTCGCCACTTCGAGCCGACTACCTTCTCGTGGTGCCTGCAGCAATGCGACCAGAAGTCCTCCAGGCACTACACGACGACCCGACGGCTGGACACCTCGGACTTTCCCGCACGCTCGCAAGAGTACAGGAAAAGCACTTCTGGCCGCGCCTTGCCACCGACGTCGCCCGCTACGTAAGGACGTGCCGAGACTGTCAGCGACGGAAGACACCGCCCACAAGACCAGCAGGCTTCCTTCAGCCGATCGAGCCTCCTCGGCGACCGTTCCAGCAGATCGGGATGGACCTCCTGGGGCCGTTCCCAACGTCGACTTGCGGAAATAAATGGATCGTCGTGGCCACCGACTACCTCACCCGCTACGCCGAAACAAAAGCCCTGCCCAAAGGCAGTGCCGCCGAGGTAGCCAAGTTCTTCGTTGAGAACATCGTCCTTCGACACGGCGCCCCAGAGGTTCTCATCACGGACAGAGGTACGGCGTTTACGGCTGACCTAACCCAGGCTATCCTGGGATACAGCCACACAGGCCACCGCCGGACCACCGCGTACCACCCACATACCAACGGCCTGACCGAGCGTCTAAATAAGACCATCGCCGACATGCTGGCCATGTACGTCGACGTCGAACACAAGACGTGGGACGCCATCCTTCCATACGTGACCTTCGCATACAACACGGCCGTGCAGGAGACGACACAGATGGCGCCATACAAGTTGGTCTACGGTAGGAACCCGGCAACGACGCTCGACGCCATGCTGCCCAACGTCGCCGACGAAGAAAACCTCGACGTCACTGTCTACCTTCAGCGCGCTGAAGAAGCCCGACAACTCGCCCGCCTGCGCATCAAAAATCAGCAGACGACCGACAGCCGCCGTTACAATCTTCGACGACGCTTCGTGGAATACCAGGCCGGCGACCGCGTTTGGGTGTGGAAACCGATACGCCGACGTGAACTTAGTGAAAAACTCCTTCGGCGATACTTCGGGCCGTACAAGGTGCTTCGACGTCTCGGTGCTCTGGACTACGAGGTCGTCCCGGACGGCATTACGAACTCTCAACGGCGCCGTGCGCGACCTGAAGTCGTCCATGTCGTGCGCCTCAAGCCGTATTACGCGCGTTAGCGAACCTGACGACTGGACTTATTGCTTAATTATTGTACTTTGTTTCTTTATTGTTGTGATTTATTATTGCATGCATTTTCCCCCGTGTTCTGTTTTAAGCATCGGGACGATGCCTTTTCAGAGGGGGGCATTGCCACGCGCTATTCTTATTTTCACTTTTGTTGTATTCGGTTTTCGCCCACAAAGACCGTCAGCAAAGCTCAGCTCAAACCGCGCCTTATTGTTCTGGAACCTTCGCGATTATTGTAGATCGTTTTGTTAAGATTGCGCGCAAGACGCGACCACTCGAGATAATTCCAGAGCTTGCGCGATGACCAGTGATAAGGCTAGAATGTTCGACGCGTGATGCATAAAAGCCGGCGCGCTCCAGCGATGTTCAGTTTGATCGACGGCCGACGCTCTGTTCGCCGCTATCAGTGCCAGCGTTTATTGTTGTAATCTCGCCTTCAGCTTACCGGCCACAAGTTCGGCCCAAATATAGTGTTTCACGTTGGACTACTGCCTACTGCCTTCGTCAACGTCACGACCACGTGAGAATATATAATCTCGTAATCGCCATAGACTAGTAGAACAAATCCGTAAAGACCTATAAAGATCCCTTAACACCTACAATTTTTTAAGTATATATGTATAATAGCTCAGGTTCTATGCAGAACGAAATTGGTTACACATTAGTGTGCCACATAAATCCAGCCGTCATACTTGACTTGCATGTTGTTGTTGTTTTTTTTTTTTTGAATTGTGAAAACCGTGATTAATGCATTCTCCATGTCTACTAACAAATCAAAGC
This sequence comes from Rhipicephalus appendiculatus, assembly GCA_030522465.1. Classification (NCBI taxonomy): domain Eukaryota; kingdom Metazoa; phylum Arthropoda; class Arachnida; order Ixodida; family Ixodidae; genus Rhipicephalus; species Rhipicephalus appendiculatus. The sequence continues at coordinate 155,160 of JALIZH010008266.1, read as the reverse complement.
TGCGGTTATACGTTACACTGAAAAAAGATTAAAGACGGCTTACATCTGAATTGCGTCCAAGATAATACCCTCGTAGAAGTACTCCGGTCACCTCACAACTTGGTATCTTGATTACATACGATAGCCCGGCGTTACTACCGTGTATATGGACGCATTGAGTGGCACCATTGGTATGCGCAATTGCCTCTTTCTGCCTGTCTGAATCGTATCTGGGGCACATTTATTCATCACGTTGTAACCATCTATCATCTGTTAAAAGCAAGGGGTGGTATGTAGTGTTTCTGCAGGTATATTTTCTTAGGATTATAGAGTAAAGCTTTAGCTGCACTGGATTCGCATGTGTCTTCTCAGTATACGTCTTTGTTTCATTGTACTATAAAGCATAGTGCCTCGCACCCTTGCTTCTTTATTTAGGGTAGCGATGTGGGGAAAGCTTCGCAATTGATTCAGATTGTTTCGTTTAGATCACGCGCAGGACACCACTAGCCTAGTTTATTCGATAGCTTACGCGAGCACCAGCGATAGCGCTGCAATGTTCGATCACTGATGACTAAAAGACAACGCGTTTTACTGATGATCAGATAAGCGATGGCTATGAATGAGTCAGTGTCTTTACGGTGTGGACATAACTATCATTATTACCCTGAGAAGTCGTGTTGTGGTATTTTAACTACTTTAAGAGCTCAACTGGCGACAATATGGCTGTCATACGGCAGGTTGTATATTATATTTTTATGTTCTTGTGTGAATAACACGAGCAGCTCAGCATGCACAATCATGACATTAATATATTATTCTGTAAAGAACTGATTCACCGGTTCAAGTGAGCGAAATGATGTAAAGTTTGTTTACTCAGCGCAAGGTAAGTTTATGAAGTTCACCTACACTCTTAAACCTTTCACGCGTGGTAAGCGTGAAACGCGCTCCTCGGCGTCGTAAAATACGTTTTTAACACCATTTGCTCAAAATATGCGTGGTTTTTCTCCGCCCAAGGGTGACGCCGGTCGAGGAAACGTGCATTTGCTTCATTTTACGCGCGATGGGGGGATTCCATGCGTGAGAACCGGAAAACTCACGCTGAGCAAAAGTCCGCGCCGCCGATCGAACTTCTCGTCGTCACGCGTATAAATATCCTGATACAATCGCCAAGACAGCCATGCGACGTCGCCGTTACGCGCTTCTGATTGGCTGCTGTGACTTGTGCCTCCTTTAGTTTATTTTTGTTTTCAACGCGAGCGCTTTGAAAGGTGGCGCTCGCTTCAGTATATACTTTTGGCGGGAAACGGGGTTAGAGCTGTTGGAGCCATTGACTCAGCAGGTACATTGTGCGTCGTCTCTGCCAGGTGTCTGCTTGGCCTTCGAGTGTACTGTGCGGTGGGCTTGCTTTGTGTGGTTGAGAAAAGTGGTGAAGGAGGAACAGCTTCATGAATAACTTGACATTGATTGACCTGCGTGGTGTGCAGCGCGGTAGAAGCAAGAACACCGAATGCGACTGCCCGGAATCCTCGCGCGACACGGCGCCACTCTCTGCCAACTGCGTACTATGAGCACTGGCTTGCCATTCACGGCCGCTTGGAATACCTTGGTAAGCAAATTAATTTGAAATGTCTTGGCTCATTATATATTTTGCATCTATTTTCCGAACAGTGACGTTCTTGGCGTATTCTGCAGACCTTCCTATTGATCTCCGAACTTCATATTATTGTCAAGCCAAGTTCTCTGCGTACAATACTCACGGATTGAAACGCGACAACTTAGGGCTAAGTAATTCACGTACTTCCGTTTCTAACATCTCGATTTCCTGTCATAGCGGCGTATTTTGACTCGAATGCTTACATCAGATCCAGCACTATCTTTAGATGCCGGATTCTTAGCGACATGACATGGTTACCTTGAGTAATTGCTGATGGAAGTCGTTGTAGTAAAGAAAGTTATGTCGCTTTTCAGTCCGAGAGTACTGTAGCTTCTGTTTCACTCGCGTCGTGTGGTCGACGGGGAACGATGACAAGAAAGAAGGAAGGAGAGTTGCTCTCGTTGCCGTGGCTGTGAGCCCTTTCTCCTTCGCCGCCGGGTTTCCAACGGTCTCCGCGTCTGGCGCTCGAAAGCTTTGGCTAGTTTGGCTAGTCGGCGCCAAATCAGCCAAATTTCACGACTGCGTTGCGGTTCGCGGCGGTGGCCGTTTTCGGGCGAGGAGGCGCAACGCCAGTAAAGGGGCCGGCTGGCGCCTCGCGCGGTGGGTGAACAGCGCCTGCTTCCTCCGTGCTCCGCAAAGCGCCTCGAAAATGGCGAAAAATATATTGTATAGTGTAAATTCACACAGTCGATGCGTACATTAGGAAGCGTTAAAATTGTGCTACATCCTATTAAACACAACCGCGTTAAGGCCACAATAAAATTGTGTGTTTGTGCTGCACATCTCGACTGAAGTTCGCTTGTTGTATGTGCGTGCGCAACACATGAGTCTATAACTATTATATGGAAGCCGCTATTGCCAAGAGATCGTTCTGGGTACAGACGAGATATTTATGTCGCAATCTAACATTATATGGTAAGATACAATTGCGTCACCTTCAGGAACTTCAGGCTGCTGGGTGAAGTCTCAGTTGTGTGCAGGTATTACTTGCTTTACCGTGAGGAAGCATCAATACTTTACCGTACGGTGCAGTACGTTGAGCCGGTGCTTCTGCGGGCGGTAATGTTAGCTGTCGTGGCAGCAAGGATGGAGCTCTGTTGCGGTCATTCGTGATCTTATAGCAAACTTATACGGAACTACAGAAAGACTGTTTTTTTCTAAGCGGCTCAAGCACAGCAAACGTGTTAAAATAGTCACTTCGGACGTGCAACTTTCACTGTAAAAGCACAAAATTGTCGCGAATACAAAAAGTAAGCGCTTTTTATGGTACTCAGGCTTTGTAGTTAATAGCTCATCTTTTGAATGCTGTTTCTGAAATGAGCAGCGAATGATTTATTGGTACAGCGAAATGCCGTCGCTATGATCCCCCGTTTCACGGTTCATTTTTTTTTTATTTTTACCGCGCTGAGTGCCTGTTCTGTCGATATGTGCATCTAAATACCACAAATTTCTTAATTGAGATTCTCTAGGCGACCGTCCTTGCGATAGGAACCACGTTTTTTTTTTTCTGGAATGTCATCAACTTTTCTTTAACACAATTTTTCTTTAAATTTATGCTGAAATAGATCGCCGGTGTACACCTTATACTTGACTGTACGACTTCAAAACTCGTTTGTACTGTTCTTTCTGGCCCCCAATGCCCGTATAACTAAACCAACAAAAAGCCAAGAAGTTTTGCTGATTGTGCGCTGTATTCTGTGTTCGTGAAGTTTAATTCCACGTTTTCTCTTTCAGCTTGTCTTCGAAAGTAAACTGAGATTTTCAAGCACGGTCGAGGAGAATGTCAGACGCCTAAGGAAAATTCTACCTGGAGTGGCAACACTGGCATCCTTAGCGGACCCATCGTACAGAGAGGTCGACGTGTACTTGCGGCCAAGGCTCGCGAAAATGGCCCTAATTTCAGAGGTGAGTGAAATATTTTGTAAGGGCCAAGTTTCAGAAACAGTTCAAAACATCTTTATTCTTCTAACACTACTCAGTTTTGAGCAGGGTATGAGGAGATTTAATCGCAATGTGAGCTTTGCCGACAAAATCATTTTCATGAATTTGTAGTTCTGTACCAAGTGAAATTTTATAACTCTCCATTCCATCAGGTACCAATTTAATTTCTCTTTTTTTATCTTTGCCAGGTTTCATCCGTCGACATTGTTGGCCGTGCAATGTGTGGGGTGACGGGAAGGAGCTGGCATGCGGCAAAGAGCCCAGCGAAATCCTGAAGCTGGAACCAGACACGTCGCTGGAAAAAAGCATGGGTGCTTTGTTTGCGTGTGTACTACGTAAAGGACCTTGCGTATCCGGCTGCTTTTGGCAGTTGCTTGGCTTCGTTCAAGCGGTCGTGAACTGTGCGGTACCGAAGAAATTCCATGGACGGAGAAAATGGTGAAGGATTTGTTTACTAAACTACACTTTTTCAGTTAAGTACGGAGCACAGTCCGCGTGCCGCTCAAAGCGACATCAAAAGTTCATCTTGTGCCTATTTTATAGTTCCTGTGTGTGTTATTTTCTTGGATTGCTCATCTATAGAGAGAAGCGTTCTTGTAAGTAAGTGAAAATAAAAAGTTTCACGCAAGTTTAAGATTCTTGTAAATGTTTCGTTCTATTTAACTCTTTACCTTTGATTTAAACTCTCAAGCCTCGGAGCACTCCGCTCTAAATCCCTCCCTTAATTTTCTTAATGACAGTGTATATAAACAATCGCGCCGAAAGAATGCAGATCAGCGGCTTAATTGTAGGATTCGCCAGATGCACTTGTGCAAGATGCTTTATGAAAGTTTGTCCTGCACTGGCTTCCGTGGCGTTTGGATTTGTGACTAGCGAAGTTTCAGGAACAATCCATAACGGTTTCATTCTGCCAACTCTACTCATTTTTGAACGGTCCACAACAAAGATCTAACGCCCCAATCGCAATGTAAGGCTTTTCGATCAGTGACTGGAGGCCTTCCTAATGCTTAGTTAAGGTGTAAGAGAGGGTTTTTATTTAGAGCAACAAGAGCTTGGTTTGGGCGAGTTGGTTCATCATAGTTATATCGTAGTTAAAGCGCGACAACGGTAAGAAGAAAAAACACGGACAGGAAAGAGCGCTGACTTTCAACTGAAATTTATTGAAGGTACTCCGGCCGCTTTTATACAGGGTGCAAGATCAGTGCGCATGCGCCACAACACATTCGTGATTATGCATAGAATTGTTAAGCAACGAATATTCCCTCTCAGAAAGGTGAAGTGATGGTGTACTGATGCATCGATCCGTGGCCTCCCTGATAAAAAACTGCGAGCGTAGGTTCACTGAATGCCGTAACGACGTAGTCTATGAAATACCATTGACGTGTGGAAAGATATACATAGGTCAAACTGGGCAATGCTTTAATGACCGAGCAAGACAGCATGCATACAACGTTAAGAATGGCTATGGTAGCCACATGGATGTACACTGCAAAGAATGCAAATGCAGTCCTCTATTTCACGAAACAAGGTTTTTGAAAAAAGTGAGAACGAAGAATGAAAGAGAAATAACAGAAACATTTTTTATCAGGGAGGCCGCGGATCGATGCATCAGTACACCATCACTTCACCTTTCGGAGAGGGAATATTCATTTCTTAACAATTCTATGCATAATCACGCACGTGTTGTGGCGCATGCGCACTGATCTTGCACCCTGTATAAAAGTGGCCGGAGTACCTTCAATAAATTTCAGTTGAAAGTCAGCGCTCTTTCCTGTCCGTGTTTTAAAGACGATAGTCTTTCTTGGGATACCTAAACGGAGCAATTTTGGTCTGTTTCTCTGTTTGTCGGCACGTCGCACGATTCAGCTTGCTGGCCAAAGCTTAAGCCCCTGCCTTACGACCTCCAATCTTTACCGAGGGGCATGTGTTCATAGGGGTGAGCGGGGGGCAAATAAAAATCAAATATTACGCATATCTGAGGCACATCATCAATACCTTAGTACTATTCACAGTGTTCCTTTAAAACAAAATCTATAGATGCCTAAATATAAAGATCCTAGTGTTTATTACGTGACTTTATTACGCGGCGCTGAAAATGCGCCGCTGTGTATAAAACAAGTCTCCGCCCAGTGATACAACTTCGACGCTGTAGTGCTGCCACCTGGCAGCAGCATAGTTCAACACAAGCCGATGTTCCCCGTTAGCGCTGCAGATGGCGTCCTCTTCTGTTTTATCAATGCCAGCCAGATGCGGCTGATCCAACGTAGAAAAGCGCTGTCTCAGGCAAGGCAAAACATATATGGCCGCTTGATGAAATACGATCCACTCAACAAGACATGATCAGAGAACGCAGAGAAAAGACCGACGACCAAATTTCAGCGGAGAAGCGCCGGCGTCCGTCTCAAGCGTGTCCGGGAACCGTCCGAAAGACGAGCCCGGCGGCTAGCCCAGGTATTAAATTGTGGTACTCATGCAGTACGGTCGGCACAAGACTATCGTCTTTCGACGACATTTGCAGCGAAGCACGCAGATACGCGGCCAATTTTTTTCTTCTTACCGTTATCGCGCTGTAACTACGATATAACTATTTTTATTTACTTGATGCGGGATTCTCCTGCTCTATAAGATGTGTTTCTGACCGTCAGAAAGTGTTTAAAAATGAAGCTGAAAGAAGATAATCTTGGGAGTGCTTTATTTGTTATTGGTTGGCGCCTGCTTGGAGGGTAAATGTACTGGTTGCCCAGCATAAAATAGCTAATTACAAAAATCAAGTTTCAGTTTTCATCCCTCACATGTGTTGACTTTAGAACATTCCACTGCGACAGCACAACATGAGCTTTCTAGCTGCACCGTAAATACAGAGCGCACTGCCGATCTTGAGCTATGTGCAGACACCCAACATGTGCCGTCGGGTACAGCAGGACGCTTGAGCTTTGCCTCACTATAGCGCCAACGGGCCCAGTTCGCACCGCCTTCTCAATCGGTACACTCGCTTCGCCTTCTCGTGGGACACCTTAACCGTGCCACAAGGACAGGAACGTCTGTAGGCGTAACATCAGCCTTTCAAAATTATGTGTTCTGCAAGTACAGTTGGGTCGTGCCCCCTACGCCATAATTTCTCTTTTTTGCGAATCAGCAAAGTTTCACTATGCTTCCATAGGCAACACGCGAACCTATGGACTTGATCGCATTGTTCTTCCCTTTTCTGATGATGACGAATAAATATGTCTGAACAATTGTAATGGGTGGGCCCGTAAACCCCTATACAGCTGGGCAATTTAAATACATTGAAGACTGCGCCATTCTACTCTGCTGCCACGCACCATTACATTCATTATAGAGACTCCTCGCATTCGGAAGCAGTTGAAATCGGTGGCTTGTCGCTGTGACAGAGCGCCTGCTTGCCATGCAAAATGTCTGGGTTCGATTTGCACTCGATCCAAATTAATTTGCATCTATCTGGAATTTTCGCCCATGGATAACACTGATTATTCTGTCACCACCAACATCACCGATACCGGAATTTCTGCGAAACCAGCTCTTTAACGCTATCGCGTGACAAGATGAGGATTGATGTGAGGTTGTGAAAAGAGTGCCAAGCACTTCCTAGCATAGTATGGCCATGCATAGTATAGTAAAACAAGGGAATGGGACATAGAGGTGAGGGTGAGGATTAAGGAAAGGAGGAGGAGAAGAGGTAAGGCACGGCACAGCCTTGTACATTATAGTTTACCAAAGAGATGAGAAAGGGAGGTAGTGGTGAGCAGGACTGATGTTAGTGTGAGGAGGAGGGAAAAAAAGCAGAAAAGAAGGTAGATCATGGCACACCCACGGCCAGTACAGCATAGCAAACGGTTGGAAAGAGAAGTGAGGGTGAGGAGGAGTGATGTGAGGGTTAGCAGGATGGAGACGGAAATGTAATATATAAAGAAAAAGTAAAGGTGACACAAATGCAAAAAAAAAGAGGTGTAAGAAGATTGAAAATAACAAGCTGGATAGAAATAACAGCCGCAGAAGATAAAAAAAATCACCGACGATTACGATACTCCCTATTGCAATTCCGAGCGCAGCTTCGCGTTTGGCAGCGCCAACACTGTGTTTGAACTTTTTTGCTATACGCAGTTGTAGCAATGTATCATTCGTTACATATTTCCACATAAATTATCACAGCTCGTGTGCTACGCACACCACTCTGGGCATTGCAGCAGTCGCGAGCCAAGCGAAACGCCGACAGCCCCCGTCGCCAAGCGAAGCCAGCCACAGTGCACGTGTCAACGCTGCATGCGCACGAACTCCGACCGAGGGGCCGGCGCGCGTGACCGACGAAAAAAGGGAGGTCAGATTCCAATGTCTTGTTATATCGACAAACTCCGCGTTTGCTATCTTACGCCCTCGTTCGCTCTCTTCCGTGCTCGTTTCCTCTATCGGTTATGCCGACAACGCCAACGTGAAGAGAGATGCCACTCAAGGCAGGAACAGGCGGCTATGTGCTCTGCTCTAATAAAGATCTCGATCTGCGTTCACCATGTGGTGGTGCTCCGTTGCCAGCGCCGCTAGTTACCCCGATTGCACAGGCGTGGAACTGGCTTAAATATTTTTTATAGCGAGCGCACACCAATAAATACCGCATGGACCATCCCAGGACAACCAATAGACTTGTGGGATGCCGTGTCGACGGAAGGACGCATCCCAACATGAAAACGTAACGAACATTTATTCAGCTACAGTAGCAGCTTCGGGAGAGCATTCTGACGCTACGCTCGACAGAGGTAGTGGAACAAAATGATGCGCGTCCAATCTTGGCAGCCTGGTTTTGTAGCCACTGCTGGTGACGTAAGCCTTTGGGTGACGCTGCGGTGGCGCTGCGGCTTATCCGATTGCAGTGAAGCGTGTGGTCGTGTCACGCCGGGCTGCCTGATAGCAAAGTGAATGCTGCGCGGTATTGTGTCGCCACATCACCCCCCGCGGAGTAGAAAGCCATCACGGCTTGTAGAAGTCTGTAGGTCCAGAGTCCAGAGCGTGTAGTGACACTAGCAGCAGGCTGCGATGTCAAGGTTTGGAAATGGGCGCCTTTAGGTGTACTGGTGTTGTCTGTTTCGTCAGAAGCGATGAATGCTGGCTTCAGCCGGTCGATCGAAACACGAACTTCGTTCCCGTTGATGCGCAGGGTGAAGTTTTTGTCGTCGCGATGAACGACCAGGTAGGGTCCGGTGTACGGTGGCTGGAAGGGCCTGCGGACGGTGTCGTCGCGGAGGAAAGCATGCGTGCACGTTGCAAGCTCCTTGAAGACGAAAGGTGCGGGCTTACAGTGGTGAGCTGCAGGTGACGGGCGAAGGACGGCGATGGTGCGTCGGAGCCGGGCGACGAAGTCGGTGGGGTCTGCCATCGCGTTGTTGGAAGGCGGCGCAGTGAGAAATTCACCAGGGAGGCGGAGCGGTTCCCCGTAGACGAGCTCTGCTGGGGTAGCGTGGATGTCCGGCTTGAAGGTGGCGCGAAGACCGAGGATGACGGCTGGGATGGCCTCGAGCCAGGTTGAGTCCGGGTGGCACATAATGGCTGCTTTGAACTGTCGGTGGAAGCGCTCGATCATTCCGTTGGCGCAGGGGTGGTAACTGGTGGTCTTCAAGCGTTCAAAACCGATGGTCAGCCCGAGGAGCCTGAAAAGGTGCGACTCGAACTGTCGTCCTTGGTCGGTGGTTACGCGGCGGGGGGCGCCGAAACGAGCAATCCAGCCGGTGAAGAAGGCCGAGGCGACGTCTTCCGCGGTGATTCCCTCGAGAGGCCACGCCTCGGGCCATCGAGTGTACCGGTCGATGGCGGTGAGGCAGTAGCGATAGGGTCCAGCCGGGGGAAAGGGTCCTATTATGTCGAGGTGGACGTGCTCAAACCGACCAGAGGGCTGGGGGGAATGTTCCGAGTGGTGACGTGACGTGCCTGGTGACTTTAGCGCGTTGGCATGGAGGGCCAGACATAGCGGTCAGCCACGAGGCGTGTAGAGGCGCGTATGCCGGGATGGCTGAGGTTGTGGAGCTGGTTGAAAAGTCCACGGCGATGGGACAGGGGTACATAGGGCCTGCTTCGTCCTGTCGACATGTCGCAACAGATTGTGGTTGTCGACCCTGGAATGGGGACTTGTTGTAGCTGTAGTGAGGACCTGCCCTTGAGAAGTTCCTGCATTTCGGCGTCCGTAGTCTGAGCCTCGGCGAGGACGTCCGCTGTTATCTGCACCGAGCTGATGGCTGCCACACGTGAAAGTGCGTCCGCGACCACATTGTCTTTCCCGCTAACGTGCTCGATGTCGGTGATAAACTGGGCAATGAACGAGAGCTGGTTCTGTTGAACCGGCGGGAGTTTGTCCCGACGTTGAGAGAAGGCGTAGGTAAGAGGCTTGTGGTCGGTGTAAATAGTGCAGTGCTGTGCTTCGAGAACGTGGCGGAAGTGTTGGACTGCTTCGTATATGGCCAGCAGTTCTCTGTAGTAAGCTGGCAAACTCGTCGGGGCAGTGGTCGTGGTTTCGTCGGTGAAACTGGCCTTTGAAGGGGTCGTCTTCCGAGCTGAGAGTTTCCTGGAAAAGAATGCCAAGGGGTGCCAGGTGTTGTCCACGCGTTGCATGAGGGCGGCGCCGACGGCGAAACCAGATGCGTCCGTGAAGAGTCCCAAGGGAGCGTCAGGAACGGGATGGGAGAGAAGCGTGGCGGTGCAGAAAGCAGCCTTGCATTCCTCGAAAATTTTCACCAAAGTCGGTGTCCACGTGACGGGTTGGTTGCCTCGTAGACCAGCCAAGGCATCATGAAGGGGCGCCTGGTAGTCGGCGGCGTGCGGTAAGAAACGTCTATAAAAGTTCAGCATACCGAGGAAACGGCGAAGGTCTTTAGCGGTGATGGGTTGAGGGTACTTCTGCAAGTCAGAGATGCGTTCTGGCAAAGGTCGAGTTCCCTCTGACGAAACTTCATGGCCGAGGAACTGGACGGTTGAGGCGCCGAGAGTGCTCTTCTGGACGTTGAAGAGTAGGCCGTGGTCGTCGAGGCGTTGGAGCAACAGACGAAGGTGCTCGTGGTGTTCGTCGGCTTCATGTGAAAAGACCAATATGTCGTCAAGATAGACGAAGCAGAAGTCGAGGCCGCGGATGACTTCGTCGATGAAGCGCTGAAAGGTTTGTCCAGCGTTCCTCAGGCCGAAGCTCATGAAGGGAAACTCGAACAAGCCGAAGGGAGTGATGATTGCCGTTTTCGGGACGTCATCCGGATTGACGGGTATCTGTGTGTAGGCCTTCACCAGGTCTAGAACGGAGAACACGTGGCAGCCATGAATGCGATGGGCGAAGTCCTGTATGTGGAGGACGGGGTACCTGTCTGGGATGGTGCGCGCGTTCAGGGCACGGTAGTCCCCACAGGGCCGCCAGCCTTCGCTCTTCTTCGGAACAAGGTGTAGTGGCGAGGCCCATGGACTGTCGGAGCGGCGGGCGATTCCTTCGCGGACCATGGCCTCGAACTCTGCTTTGGCTATGCGCATGCGGTCCGGGGCAAGGCGACGGGCGCGACAGAAAACCGGGGGGCCTGAAGTGGTCCGGATGTAGTGCACGGTGGTGTGCTGCACTTTGCGTGGCAGTCCGCTGGGGCGCGTCAATCCGGGAAATTCGGCGAGGATGGCGTGGTACGGCGAGTGATTGTCAACACTGAGTACCTTGATGCTTGGCTGTTGGGCGGTCGTTCGCTGGCCTGGGGTGGAATGTCCCGTCGTCGCGTCGATGAGACGATCGTGGCGGCAGTCCGGCAGGAGGTTATAATGTGCCAAAAAGTCCGAGCCGATTATTGGTTCAGCGACGTCGGCGATGACGAAATTCCAATGAAGGTCGCGGCGTAGGTTCCTGAGCTGGATGTGCAGACGCAGCGAGCCGTACGTCTTGATTGTGGACTGGTTTGCCGCGCTGAGCTCGAAAGATGTCGGCGGGCGAGGACCTTGAAGATGGGATCGTGGGTAGCAGCAGATGTCGGAACCGCTATCGACAAGGAACCGCTGCTTTGTGACTTGATCGGTGACGAAGATGCGACGGCCTCCAGGTTGGCAGCTCTCAGCCGTGCCTACGAGCAGCCGTTGGCGTTTCCCCTCTTGCCGGGCAGAGCAGGGTGGTCGACATTGCCGGCCTCTGTCCCCGAAGCGTCGGTGGTAGTAACACAGGCCGTGAGCGCCGGTCTGTTGTGGCGAGGTGGTGTTACAGTCACGGCTTGGAAAGTGGAAGCGTGGGCGCGTCTTTGGGTGTTGATCGAGGTGTCGCTGAATGGACCTGAGCCGTCTCTCGATGTCATCGATGTGATGCGCGAGCCCCGTGGTGTTCAGTGGTGCAGCAACAGCCTGGATGGTGGGCGATGACTGCGGCAAAGAGACATCGATGACGCGATCAGCGATCTCGGCAAGTTGGTCAATTGGTAGCTTTAGCTGGGCCTGCAGGATCGCCTGGACGTGCGGTGGAAGTCGCTGGAGCCAAAGCGTTCGCAGGAAAGAATCGTGCATTTCCATGTTGCCTGCGAGGGCACGCATGTGGCGGAGGAGCTGCGATGGTTTGCGTTCGGCTAGTTCTGCGGACTGAAGTTCTCGCGCCTTCCAGTCTTCCGAGGGTGACAGACGGCGGATGAGTTCCGTCTTGAGGTGTTCATAAAGGTTGGCCTTTGGTGGATGGGCGAGGATGTCCCGGACCTCGTTAGCGTAGCGGGCGTCCAGGTGGGCGACTACGTAGTCGTAGCGGGTCCGGTCTTGCGTGATGTGCGCAAGAGAGAACTGGGCCTCGATTTGGGCGAACCATACCTCGGGCGAGTCCGCCCAAAACGGTGGAAGTTTGACAGGTACCCTCCAGGCGTCCAGGTCGGCAACGGCCGTGGTAGCAGCGGGGCCTGCGTTGACAGCGACCGCCGGAACGGGGCTTTGGGGGGACGTGGCCCGAGCGAGGTAGTGCGGAGTCATCGGGCGAATGCGGTTTAGTGGGCACGCGCTGCTGCTGGAGCACCTGTTGCCGGGCCTGCAGTTGCTGTTCAAGTTCTTGTACTTGCTGGCGCAGAGTGGCAAGGGCTTCCGAGTCGGCCATGGCGGTGCGATTAGTTCGGTTTCCGGGTCACCAGATGTGGGATGCCGTGTCGACGGAAGGACGCATCCCAACATGAAAACGTAACGAACATTTATTCAGCTACAGTAGCAGCTTCGGGAGAGCATTCTGACGCTACGCTCGACAGAGGTAGTGGAACAAAATGATGCGCGTCCAATCTTGGCAGCCTGGTTTTGTAGCCACTGCTGGTGACGTAAGCCTTTGGGTGACGCTGCGGTGGCGCTGCGGCTTATCCGATTGCAGTGAAGCGTGTGGTCGTGTCACGCCGGGCTGCCTGATAGCAAAGTGAATGCTGCGCGGTATTGTGTCGCCACAGACTTAAAATGAGGCTTCAAGGAGATTTATATATTCATATATGCACTTGAATGAAAATGTGCATGTGCTTCGTCACTGAAAAACGGACTAAAAATTACACCATCTACCACTTAAGGGAACCAAGAGGGGATGCGAAGCAGCATTGGGGGGTGCACACCAAGTTTCCGTTTACGTTCACTCGGCCGTCGAAGCCAAGCGTCCGCGTCGAGCTACCGCTTCCACTACAGAGAGACAACGCGAGTTTGCGGCGAGGGTAGCGAGGCTTTCGAGACAACTGCAGCGGCCGGGAACCGACGGAGCGACCGTACGATTCAAGCGGTACTTCCTCGACCGAGCGCACGCGGTTACATGAAATGGGGGAGGGAGAGGATGGAGTGGGTTTACAGGCTGCAGCGCGGGGGGAGGAGAGGAGAGAAGGCGACCGAACGCCTGCGTAAACGCCCGCGTAAAGGAAGAGAGTGCGCGGCCGCAGCGCGGGGGAGGAGGAGCGCTCTACCCGCTTTATATTCACACTTGAAGGAGAGGAGACTAGAGGAGGAGAGTAGCGCATGCGCCGCGAGAGCAGAAGCGAGAACGTAGAAGAAGCGCAAGCAGGTGGTAGGAGAGAAGTGGAGAGAGTAACGCGCAGCTGTTGGAGAGAGGGAAGGAGGAGAGTTGCGCATGCGTAGTGTGAGTGCGGACGCTGTCGCCCACGCCGCGGGACATAGTACCAAGCAAGAGATGCTTCGCATCTAAAAGTAGCCAGCGCCTGAAATTTTGGCTCCATTAGACGTGGTCCGTGTTGCATATATAGTAATTTCCTTCTTTGTAACGATTTCAAAAAAGTTCATAAGCCTAGTGTCGCCAAACTTGTGAATCTGAATGGATTCAACTATCTGCTTATCTATCAGTTTGTTGTCCTCCCATGTGCATCATAAAATCAACTTCATAAACGAGGGCACAGTCTTCGCACGTTTAGCAGTGATTCACCGATTAATCAGCTTTGGCCAGAGGTGTAACACTTGTGCGCTGCTCCCTCAGCCTTTCATCATTGCATCTGACCGCGAAATCTATTTGCGCCTTGCCAGACGCAAGTGGAATGGTGTACACGGTTACATGTGCCAACAGAAACTATGCGGAAGGTCGCGGTAGATATGCAGTGGTCATTTATGAAAGATTTTCTCAATGAAGAGGGACCTTCGTGTCCACAATCAAACGTATATATGTGTCCTGGAAGATTGATTGGTTATAAGTAGCTTGCAGTGGCGCGTTTTCGCTCGAAGAATAAACGCAGTATACACAATAATTGAAATTCACCGCTGTAATATTTCGATCGCTGGAGTATGGCGTACGTTTCACATAGCATTCACAAAAGAAGGAAGTCACTTCGTGAACTTCTACAATTATGCTTAGATATAATACTAACAGGCAGCCTCGAATTCCAAGGAAAAATTTATAAAGAGCAACTGGATCATGTATTATGGTTGTATAATGCCTCTTCCACTGGCCCATGGTAGCCATGCCAGCGCATATGCTTCAGTGGAGCTAAACACAACCATTCATTTGTTAGTCAAACGAAATACGGGTGAAAGCTTACGTTTTGAGAAAACGCATAGTGCTACATGGAAAGGCCATAAATAAATCTTGGACTATTATTTTGACGCCGAACTCAGATTCAAAATCATGAAATGAAAATTTGCAGCCATATATAAGCCTGAAAGCTGTGCTCTTTCTATACCTGTAGCAAGAAGGTAAGCACTGACAATAATAAGGTGTGAGTGAAACGTGAGCTACTGCAAGGCTGACTACGAAGTAGGCAATCGCATGTGCGTGAGCCCGTATAGCGTATTGCGTCGGCAGCCAATTGGGTCGAAATTCATGAAATAACCTTGTACCTTCACTTTTGTGTAATAAATGCCAAGCATTTCTGAACGCACCAAACGCAAGTTGACCGTTTTTATCTATCTAGCCGCCTACGTCTGGTCACTGTGGTGGTCATAATATAATAATAATATCTGGGGTTTTACGTCCCAAAACCCCGATATGATTATGAGAGACGCCGTAGGGGGAGGGCTTCGGAAATTTTGACCATCTGGTGTTCTTTAACGTGCACTGACATGGCACAGTACACGGGCCTCTACCATTTCGCCGCCATCGAAATACGACCGCCACGGCCGGGATCGAACCCGCGACCTTCGGGTCAGCAGCCGAGCACTCTAGCCACTGTTCCACGGAGGCGGACGCGTCGTGGTCATCTTCTAACCTTAATATAGAGCACAACAGTCATAGTATGACACGAGTGCATGACGAACGCAATACGTTAAATGGAAGTTTCTGTCTCGTACATATGAGACCCTTTACACCCGTAACGGCTAGCACATACCCGCAGGAAACCCCCCGTGGTATACGGGTATGCGCCGCTGGTGATTTCCAGTCTACATCAGGGACAGCGTTAATAGACTTTCGTATGTTAAGCGATCACAGTTATGACAGCAAACCGCTTGTTACCAAGGGATGGCAAACACAGTTGAAGAAGGCAGAGAGTTGAATGGGGTGACATATTAAGAAGTTTTCAAGACTAAAATGCAGTCAGCTCGCACAGGATGGGGTAAACTGGAGACCAGTAGAAGAGGCCTTTGTTCTGCAGTAGACCCAAACAGGCTGTAAATGACGAACGCAATGACTATTGTCATAGTCATTCAATACTTTCTACTGGTCACGAGACTTCGGGCCAAGTTTGGTATAGAGACAGGACTTCCCGCCAGGGGCTCCACTGCAGACAAGGAGGCTATGATTGCAGCCGCTTAAATGGCGGGTTTTTGGTGCGTTACGAGGTTTCCGTGGCGCGTACTCGCTCTGGTGGCTTCACAGACATATTTCAGTGGGGTTTCATATTCTGGCCTCCCATCGCTTGCAGGTAGCGTAACTGCCCGCAGCGGCCATAAATGTCTGTTCGCTTGCGGTAGTTTCGCCCGTGGCGAAATCGGCGTGCAGCACCGCGCTGCCCACCGATTTAGCAAACAATGTCAGGCCATGCTTTTTTGGCAATTTTAATTCCTTCGAGACTGTTGCTGACGTCAGCGGAAGAAACCGGGCCAACACTTCCAGTACGCAGCCGTACGTACCGTCGGAAACGGGCGTATATCACGCCTCTTCGCCGGGGAACTTACTGACGCGCGCAAATTACACGATGATGCTTTTTCGTGACGATGTATCCACGCTTTGAAAAAAATACTTAGCCTGAACACTTCAGAATATATATGACTGAGTTAAAAGTTGCTTTTGGGTACATTACGGCGTGGCACTGACGTTCGGCTTAGGAAATACCCCTAGTAGCACCAAATGCTGACACAACGTTGCTGCAACCTTAAGGAAATTGCTTCAACTTTGTGGTAGCATTTGGTGCTACTAGGGACGGCGTGTGCTGCTAAACATGCCTGGTCACAGCGCTCCCATTTCGAAGGAGATGAAGCGCAAGAACACGTGTACTAAGGTTTACGCGCTGCTTGCAGAGCTACATGTGGTAGTTTTTTGCAAAATGCCTAAGGGCCCTCGCACGCTGCAAAGTGCCAAGCTATTGTTTAATGTATTTTCTTAGCCTTGCTCTACAACGGCTCCTTTCACTTGGACGAAAGTCCAAGAAGGGTCATAAGCGGCTGATTGATCTAGGAACTATTGAAATCTTTTAGCACCTTAGGAAAAACCAGAAGGCTTCAAATATTGATATTTTCATAAGAAATAACTCATTTCAGGCTGTAAGCATTTTATTGAAAAAACAGAAACTGAAGAAGGCACACAAGCAGGTGAAGAAGTATAAATAAATATGCATGACTACAAGCTCTCGAAATACATCATGAACAGCGATTAACGAGAACTAACAGCGAAGAATTTAGCAGCACAAACAACTATCACAGCATTAAATAGATATAGTAAGGTTCAAGTTCAACGCAGATAGATTTTCGAGGATATGCAAAGAGCAAGCCGTGTAGAACTGCAATATTTACCGTCATTTACTGCATCCAATTCGTCGAAGCCATCCATACACATAATTTTCCCCCAGTGGAATCATCTGACGACTCCCGGGGAAGGTTGATCGGCTACTTGTGTGGCAAGCGCCGAGGTATCAACTCATTCGACAAGCATTCCAAGAGGCCATCAAACAATCGAGGAATTGCATCTGCCCTCAGCTTTGCTCTTTCACGCAGCAATCTAACAACGGTACTTAGTATAACACACTCGTCGTCACGAGTGATGTCCTTCTTATCGAAATATATTTCGCATACGCGAACGTTTGGTGAGCTAAACGAGAATGTACCCGTTCCTTAACGTGGTACCGCCCGTTTCCACTTCTCTCGTCCTTCGGGGTCCCTGGGAAACGCGAACGACACTTTTTTGACGGTTCCTCTGTAGCCGGAGCGACAGTGCGGTACAGACCATGTCTTCGGCATCATTTGTCATGCTGCCGCTAACTATTCGTAGCGTTCAAAAACGGTAAAAAGCACGCACAGCTCCGCACACTCACAATGAAACACGACACCAATCGAACAGAGCCAACACACCACGCCGCCGCCTCGCTGGCCTCAACGAGCGCCTCCTTTGTCGGAGTGACAGCGCATGTAATCGGCATCGTTTGTCAAGCAGCAGCCAACTATTCGGCACGTTCGAAAATGGTAACAGGCACACATAGCGCCGTATACTCGCGATTAAACACGAAGGCAACAGCCAACACACCATGCCGTCGTCTCGTTGGCCTCGACGAGCACCTCCTTAGCCGGAGCGACAGTGCGGGACACAGCATGTCCTCGGCATGCTGTGTCCCGGATTTTCTGCAAAACCAGCTCTTTAACGCTATCGCATTAAAACCGATCGCTTTTTTATGGAATACTTAGCCACCAACGAGATCACGCGCTGCTCCAAAGATGCATGGTGGTGAAGTATCTATAGTATACCATGTCTCGTTCACAATAGTGACGCCTTGAATAAGACTAGTACTCACTTTTTAATGACCTCCCAGACAGTGTTTTTTCTGCAACGACGAAACGGAGTCTACGAAACATCATAAAGTCACTTTAATTGCTGCACCATTTATCGCACTACTATTTTTCTTCTACTTCCCTTCATGCCGGTATAATCCTTCAAGCCACCGCCTGGCTTTGACAGGCCTGTTATCTGTGTGTACGAATTTTGATGGCAATAAAGATATTATTATAATTATTATTATTATTATTATTATTATTATTATTATTGTTGTTGTTGTTGTTATTATTATTATTATTGTTATTATTGTTATTATTATTATTATTATTATTATTATTATTATTATTATTATTATTATTATTATCATTATTATTATTATTATTATTATTATTATTATTATTATTGAACTTGTGAACCACGAACTTTCTTTGAAAAAAGTGAGCACTTGTCGTATGAACTGCACTTGATTGCTTATTTGGGCCGGTTGGTACATGCTCCAGAAAACAATAAACAGCGCGAACCACAACAGAAATAACAGAGACGGACCAAGCGCTGTTCCATCTCTATTCTTTGTCCTGCGGCTCGCGCTGTTTGTCGTTTCCTTAAAGTTGTCTTATCAAAGGCGCCACTGTTGTAAACGAGGCACGGTACAATAAATATTACACCAACCACGCATATTTGGAGCAGCGCGTAATTTCATTGGTGGCTAAGTATTCCACAAAACATCTGTCTGTTTTAACGCGAGAGCGTCAAAGAACTCGTTTTAATGAAAATCCGATGTCGAGGTCGTTCGCTGTGAGCGACAAATAAGCATCGCCCGTGGGAGAAAATTGGAGATAGATGCAAATAAATAAACAGTATGAATATTCGGCTCGAGAGGAAATCGAACCCAGTACTTCTGCATGGAAAACAGGTGTTGTACAACACAGCCACGCCGATACTCGAAACTGTTTCGAAAAAAAGAAGGCTATTATAATGTCATGTAGTGCAAGGACCAGTAATGCCAATTTAGCGGATTTTCCGCTAAATCTGGCGGATTTTATTTGATTCTGAAAGGAAAAAAATTTTTCTAGCGGCTAGCGGATTTTTTGACGGGCCATTTTCATACATAGCGGATTTCTGGCGGATGCCTCACGCAGTGCACTGATTCAAAATCGTCAGAAGCATTGCCGAAAAACTTAGAATACCTAATCAGCGAAACGTACTACTGGTTGGCAGGATACCCTGACCGCTAAATTGCGTACAAGAAGTTTCACGGTCTGATGAATTGCGGCGATGAACCACTGAAAATTTTGAAACAGTGCAGGACGCGGTGGCTATCCCTCGTCGAAATAGCTGTTTCAAGGATCGTAGACAAGTGGGCCGAATTGAAGATGCATTTGGAGATGGCAAGGCGCACTGAAAAGTGCTACCCGGCAGAAGTGCTGTACGGTATATACGAGAATCAGATCAATCTGGAGTACTTTCTTTTTCTGAGACCGATTCTGACAGATGTTCAGAGGTTAACAAGGCATTCGAGGCAATAGATGTGGATCAAACAGAGCTGCCGAAAGTCCGCATGACTTTGCTTTCAAGCTTGCTTCATAAAATCGTGATTCCGATAGACAAGGTGGACGTTCAGATGTCCAGACGTGATGACCACTTTAACCCCATGCCGTATCTGGGCTACTTCTTTGAGACGTACGTTGACAGCATGAAAGCTGAGAAGACAGACGGGTTCTCTCTCACAGATGAAGCTGTGATGCGAGAAAGATGCACAAGGTTTATTACCACGCTAGTTGATCAAATCAGGCAGCGACTTCTCTTCATCACAGTTCTCCAGAAGACATCACTTTTGTCGGTCGAAAACACTTTTTGCGTCATGAAGGAGCCATTGATTCATCTGCTGGAAGCAATGCCGGTGCCCCCGGAATCAATCGCAACGTTGAAAACCAGTGGAGAAAGATCGCCCTGCTGCGCTGTTAAACATTGGAATTATGCTGCACTAACTAGCCTAATGCCCAACCTTAGTGAACATTTGTAACTTTTAGCGTCATCTATGATGAGGTTCATGACAACCGTAGCACTGAAGCCTCTAGCATTCTAGTTACACTCTTTGGAAGACTCTTTTATATGTTAGTTCAGCTCTCATAGTTTTGGGGAGCCTTTAGGAATGATAAAGGTTTTTATCATACGCAATTTCACTGTTTCTTATTAATAACATAAGTCTTAGCGGGAAATTTAGTGGATATGTTTTAGAATCTAGCGGAATCTGGCGGATTTCTTATTGTTTTCTAGCGGATTTCTCACGCCCATCGATGGCAACACTGGCAAGGACCCCCTTAATGCATGTAATATTGCTTGGCACAAGCGTAGAATCGCACCAGCGTCAGACGTTTCAATTGCACATTGAGTGGTTGCTTTAAAGACCGACCAACTCCCAAGTGCACAGACATAAGTAATCATCATTATTTATCAGCAACATCATCAAAAATGTGGGCAGCTGCGCGATTTGCGCCAATAGCTTTACGGATCGCAAAAGAAATAATTATGGCGTAGCGGTCAATTTGCACGCTGTACTTACAGTAGGCATGGTAGGATAGTTTGAAACAATAAATGTTACGTCCACAGACTTTCTTTGCGGTAGGGTCGATGTGTCCACCGAGATATTAAGCGTTTCTGGCGACTGAGAAGACGATGCGAACGGGGCACGGTTGTGCTAGCGTGTTCTCATCTTCAAGGCAAAGCTCAAACACCCTTTGAAGTTTTTATTTCGCTAATTGCGCTCTAGAAAGAAGCTCGTTGATAGGTGTACGCCAGTCTTTAGAAATTTTAGTGTACACCAGTCTATAGAAACTCTGACACACGGACGAAGAAGAGACACACGGAGACAAGTGTCTTTGTGTGTCGCTTCTTCGTATCTGTGTCAGAGTGCGCTGTAAGCTATTATGGATCTTCATCAACTATCCCGTTCAAAAACCTTGCTATAGACTCAGTGTTTCATTAAAGTTAGGCTTATCTGCTTCTTATTGTTCGAGTTGATGAACCACGGTGGGGGCTACAGCAGCTTTGATCTTGGCACGCTACCGCGCTTTCTAAGCGTCTCCGTAACGTGCTACTTTGGCCTCTCTTTGTGCGATGTTTTTGAGCTTGCAACTTGGACTTTGTTTGAGATTTCATAGTGTACCGTGTAGCTATGTCTACTGGATGGCTGGATTCACCCTGCCACTTCCACCCAAGCGCATGCACAGACGATCTCAGCCCACGTGTCATCCATTGCAGGATTGAGTGACCTAGCGCTGGCGAAGTAGCTTTAAACATTCGCCTGGTCACGTGGCACCGCAACAGCGAGGCTCCAAGCGAGCGCAGCTGCGACGCTTCTGTGCAGCGCATCACGTCGCGAGACGTCACGCACGCCACGCTAGCGCACCGGCGGCTCAAGGTCAATGAGATGCCACGAATGAACTTGGAACATATAGCTTCACATAGCTGATGCTCTAAAAATCAAATATAATGTTTTTACTTCACCGCACAAAGCTGCAGAAGAGCATTCACGTACTCTTTAAATAATCAAGCCAGCGCTAGATCGTCTCAAATCCATAAAATGCCCAGCCGTCGTACTTGATGAATATGTTCACAGAAGTCCCCATCGGCGGGGTCTGCAAGAAACTTAACATGACTTGCATTCTTCTATATAAATGCCATGACATGATCGATGAACAAACAATGCGAATTATTTATTGCAAAATATTTCACAATCAATGACTATGACTGCGAATGCAAGAAATGCCGCTTTGATATAACGCAAATGGACTCCGTCCATTTGCGTTATATCATTCGTACAATTCAACTCTATTGAATTGTACGAATACTGCCAGTGCGATTGCTGAAAATTTTTATACTTCTGTGTCTTTTAATTTCACACAATAGACGCTAAACTTTTGTTTGGTATGTTCCAGGCAGCACAAGAGTCGTACAAATACACCTTTTCTTATGCATAGCTGCAGGGACGAAAAATATTGACAATATCTCCATAAACATTTCACCGTAAAAATCAACTTTAAAAGCTTGTTATCTGCGTTTGTCTGTTTATCGACTCTATACTTTATAGCTAAATGAGAAGAGGCACTTGGAAGCATTTTAGTATTTTGCCATAGCATGAAAACAGTTATTTTTTGCACGATAACTTGTGTGCAGAAAAAGAAACAAAAAAAGGAACGAAAGCTACATGACCTACATTTCGTCTTATGCCATCTGGCGGAAGGCTGCTCGACTAAGCATCGACAAAGCGAGAAAAAAATGGCCACCGCAGCCGGAATCGAACCTGTGAACTCGCGCTTGTGTTATCAGTGACTTTGATCTCTCGCCGCTCAATGCACTCGGCTATCGCTCCGACGCGCTGCTGCAGGTTGAAACCCGGTTTACATATCTATCACAATGAATTCCGCGACCTTGTTATGAAAACTGTGGTTTTGGAACAACGTTTTCGCCATTTGAAGACCTGCTGCTGCAACCAGGCGATAGCTGAGTCACTGAAGTTGATAAATCCCTGGGAATATACGAATCGATGCTACAGTTTCATTAGAAATCGCATTTGAGTGGCCGCAAAACCCTCCTAAATTTGGCGGTTTCCATAGACTCCCATACTTAAAACTTCGCCCTTAATTTGGAACGGCTTTTCGGACTAAGTGATGTTGCCGCTTCCATGAGGTGTCGGACTATTTCCTCGAGAATTTACTGAAAGATGGCTTATATCATTAGTTATTAGCGAAAAACGACGCTCTCCCATAGAACACGCGCATGTTTCCAAGGGCGACCGCTAGAGGTGCTGTTCGGCGATGTGCCTAATTCCTCGACATGAGGTTAGAAGAATCAAGTGGCGCCGACGGTAATTTTAAAGTAGGGTAAACTGTTTGCCCTAAGTGCCTCTTTCATCCAGTTTGAGCTTCAGTGATACAAATTTTAGCACAGCTGTTCTTTTGTGGCTGTGCTGTACCAGCAAAGCCTTGTCGTGATGTTCACAGTGCTATTTTGTGCACACACGGTTGTGCATTGATGAACACCCATGCAAACAGAAACATACTCTTAGGTACTAAAGTTTTCTGAAGTGGTAATACAATTTACTATAGATCATCTCTCCGTCTTCAATATTTTGAATATACGCACAACGCACTTTGCATAAATATCACTGAAAAAAAAAATTGATTGCGTTCTTTATGAAATCGACTCATACATAAGTGAAAGCGATATAAAAAAGGGGGGCGTCTGGTTTTATTCCGGGTTCTTCCAATATTTCCTTCCTATCTTAACGTGTGGTTGTTACACTTTTGTTGTTAAGTATTTTGAATATGGCGCGCTGCGCTTAGCCTTTGAAATGTTGAAATCATTTTCTGGATCAAGGCAATTTGCAAACACATTGAACGGCACGAAGTTCCATTAAAGATGGCGGCGAGGCTACCGTTTCTATCATAATGTGCTTAGAGGAAGAATTTCTAGACGCGGTTTTCTATTCTCGGATGACCGGTGATTCAAGCAATTCCTTGCGTTTTCGGAAGTATAAACACGAGAATTTCGCGATTCTCCTTGAGGAGATGAATGTTCAAAGCACGTGTTTTTTTTTCTTTTTTTCATTGGAGAATAGGGTCTGCGCGCGCAGAACGTTTAGATTGTCCCCTCGTGTCTTTTCATTCAGTTCGATTTGCCGCATAGTACAATTTCAAGAAACTGCGGACTAAGATATATTGCGAAGAACTTCATAGCTAAACAAATTTGATCGACGGTGTTCGTGGAAGCAATTTCGGCAAAAACTTCGGTCTTTTTATTACTTGGTTCACCAATCAAACCCGAAATTTAAGCGTATACCTTTCTTATTTATGGCACACTACGGCACAAAAAAAAAATACACAACGGACGGAAGGAACACAAACTACGACGACGAGCGGTGACTTTCAACAACCATATTAGGAAAATTGCACGTATTTATATTGTCTGACCCAGAGTTCATCCATTGCACATGCGTAGATACGCCATCTCATTATCAGTAAGTTGTATACGGAAGCCACGCTTACACAACCCTTCCCCAGATATGCAATGCGTTCAGCTTCGATAATTTCACGGGTGACCCGCGTTTAACCCTTCTTAATGACGGAAGTGTTGTTAAAGTCGGGAGAGCAATCCTGGCAGGTTCTACAATGACTAGCTAACCAACCTTAAAAATCCTTTCCATCACCCGCGTTTCTTACATTGTTTGCATGTTCCCTTAACTTATCGTTAACGCATATCCCGATTTGATTTGTGTGACTCTAGACTGATAGCTGGGATCCTTAGAAATGAAGCGGCTTGCCCTGTTCTGAACTCGTTCCAATATATCGGTCCGGTATTTCTGGTGAGGGGGCGAAATAGGGAAAGCGTACTCGGGTTGAGGACGAACGATAGTTAGGTATGCTAGTTTTCGAACATTCAAAGAAGCATTTCTTAAATTTCGTCGCAAGTAACCCAATGTGAAGGTTTTGGCTGAAATGGACGTGATGTGGTCAGACCGAGAAAGGTTTGAAGTGAATATAATGCTTATATACTTATATTGTCCCTATTGATGACCATCTTCAGTATTAAAATAGTCTTCATTTGTAATTTCTTAATCTCAACACAAATCACCCTCTATGCCTTCCGAAGTCAGTGGGGCAATGGGACACAATTACAATATGCATCTGCGAAAGGTCCCAAAAAGGGATCATTTAAAATAATAATCTGAAGTGACCTGAACGCATACATACGGAGTCGAGTCGGGTTCTTTAATACTTATACGGGTGAAAGTGAAAACGCGAAATCAAAAGTGGGTGCTATTTTTGCTGATGTTTGGGAATTCAAACAGAAAGAGTTTCGTAAGCTGCACAGAACTTGCTTCTTGTTCGAATGTATTCAGCAAATGCTAGTTTAAGCTATGCAACAAAACAAGCAATTATTACTGTTTTTTTTACTCGGTATACTATAGCGATATATAACAAAAAATTGTAACGTGAATATTTTCAACACGAAAGTGTTTTATGCCAGGGTGCACCGAGAGTTGGTCAGGTATCCTTCACAAAAATGACGTCTTAAAATTAACCTGACCAGATAGCAAAGACAAATGAAGAAAAAAGTTCTGTCACCGGGAGTCGAACTGACGACATCTCAGTCCGCGACGACTGATGCCGGGGACGCTATCCACTGCGCTACGGTCACACACACTGGAAGCCTTATAAATGCGCCTTTTAGATCTCACACCTTCATCTCTCAGTGCTTGTGGTAGGCGTGGTGTCTAGGTCTGGGAGCGGTAATGTTAAATTATACATGATCACCATGGCCTTCGAGATTAGTTCCTGCAACGCGTCGCTGCTACGCGCGCGTCACCTTCGGCGCGGTTCCAATAATAGCAGCGCAATTTTCTCAATACCTTAACACACCGCGATCTGGCTACCTCAGCCCATGCAATGGCCTCGGTCATAGCCTTCATACATAATAAAAAATAGTTTTCCAACCCGCGCCTGCCTTATGCATGGGGTGAAAGACGACAATATTAAGATTTCATCCATGCAGATTACTATAGGGTGACTCTCAATCTCGTGCATCTTTCAGAATATTCCACGTAGGAGGTATGTGCTTAGACCTATATATCTAAAACTTGATTAAATAAATGGTGCACGACATGTGAGAATCAAGACATTTGAGATTATAAAAGGACGGAGTTTTTTTCAAGTATAGACCGTTGTTTCAAATGTCATTTGAACGAAATTATACAATCTATTTTTTGAATGTGGGTCAACATCTCTTTTATTGGTGTAAAAGCTTCACGCAAGTGCAAAGTGAAGCTTTCGGATTGTTCACCTGCTTCCCATCAAGAACAATTTCCTTCTATTATCTTGCATCCTTTCTTGTAGTGTTTCACATCTTCATCTTTAGCATATTTTTTATACTTTTGATAGCATTCTTTTTCCGCTATGGTAGGGTTTCGTACGCTGGTGTACATATAATACTTATTATCTGGAAAATAATAAATGGTTATGGTGACAGTCCATTTATGAAGAGAGCAACACGACCAATGCCAAATACATGGCGTAAAAATTGAAAATATTCTTCCACAATATAGGAATTCACCATGCACTCGTAATTCAAGAGCAGTACGACCGAGTCATCGTAATCCAAAGTGATTAAGACAGTTGGCGTTAAGAGACTCTGCAACACTTTTTGAGCATAGGGAGATTGGTAGTCGGGGCTCCTGAGAACGCGTCAGCCAAATAATTATTTAGGCATGTGGCCTGGAATACGCAATTGATTGTCAAAGTCAGCTAGGAATCACTCGCTTGTGTATAAGTGACTAACGAGTGATTTTAGCATTGAGAGTTGCGAAGGTACTATGGCCTTCAAGGGGTGCCGCAATATGCCCACGCTGCACTCCGTAGTGCTAAAATTAGGCACACAATTGAGTTCGAAAAGTGCGCTTTTGATCAGAATAAATGTGAGCCACACGTTGGAAAAAAGAAACACAAAATAGAAACTGCTCACAACCCCGACGCACGCTGACATCCGGACTTAACTTCTTGCTCTCTTGTCATCCTTCCCTCCCCTTAGCGTAGAAAAATTCGTAAACAGGGTTTGTGTTCTGGAGCCGACGTTTCGACAAGCGGATTTGTCTTCTTCAGGGTTCCGACCCTTTTTGTACCCCTTTGAGTAGCTGTGCAGCGCACTGGCAGGTGCGACACTCGTACTTCAACAATTCTGAAAATTTTCGCGGCCGCAGCAGTCGATTCGTACGTCAATAAACTCATTTACTGAAGTGGATCGATCATTGCTTGAAAAAGTATGGTTGGTCCCCTTTAGAGAGTGATGTACGTCGACTGGATTCGGTGGACGTTTACAAGACGAAGCAACGAAAGGAGGTGATATGACAGGGTTCATGCAGACAACAGCTAGGGAAACCATGTCGTGATACCTCAGATCTCAAAAATCCGTGTCTGTGGACGCAGGTACTTAATATTTATGTTTGTGTGAAGAATGCTTCTTGAGATTCCTCGTGTACATTCATTCATTTCATCTGTGATGGAATCAACTGAATAATATGGAATTCCCTTCTCACGATAGCTTGCTGCTCAGCGTTTAATACGCACTAACGTTTTCACTTTGGTCATGAAAGATGTATGCTATATATTGCGCTAACGAACTTTTGTGCGCCTGCTGCAACGCCAATGCTCAATTGTTGGTCAGAGGAAACTGAAGCTGTTTTTACGGGCTGCTCAACTCGGAAATCGTGTGTGCGGGATGGGGGGTCAGGGGGGACCTGACCCCCCCCCCTGTGTTCAGACTGGGAGGACACCTCTTGCAAGTGTCCCCCCCTTGAAATTTAGCTTTCGAACGTCACATCTAAGTTGCTTGACAGCTAAGCATTGCGCACTCGCCGAAAAACCAAGCTTGAAATCTGAAGCCT
This sequence comes from Rhipicephalus appendiculatus, assembly GCA_030522465.1. Classification (NCBI taxonomy): domain Eukaryota; kingdom Metazoa; phylum Arthropoda; class Arachnida; order Ixodida; family Ixodidae; genus Rhipicephalus; species Rhipicephalus appendiculatus. Next base: position 127,779 of record JALIZH010008266.1, on the reverse strand, counting down.
TTGCAAAGAGCAGGAACGGTGTCCGAAAGTGAAATCGGCTTTTCGTTTCAAAAGGTACTGAGAGCACAGCACAAGCTTCCTGGAAAGGTACGGGTTACTTCGGACGTGTCGCAAATGTTCATACCGCTGCGCCTTAAAATGCAAAAAAAAAAGAAATAAAACTATAAATAAAACAAATTCGATCATCTACCATTATTTATTTATGACGATGATTTGTTGGAAGGCATTGATAACGAAATATGATTCCGATTGTTCCATATAGCACCACTGTGTTATTAAAAAAAACTATCACCGGTGAACATAAACATGCTTTACGAGAATGTTTATTGGAGTAAATTGTGCGACGATAGGTCTAACAGGCACACATGACAGGACAATGAGCTGAAGTTAAAAAAGCCGGCAGATCCCACGCACTGTGGGAATCGATGTAATGCGAAGCAGCCAGGGAGGAGCAAATCATGCTTTACATAATTTGCATGTCATGTTTTACATGTTACGACGTGTCATTTGTGTTCGTCATACAGTCACGTCGCGATATACCAGTTTTGGTGTATGTCAAGCTAGCGAACTGGACGCAAGCGCACCATGAGCGTGGCATGTAAATGGCATTGTAGATGACATGCATGCCAAGATTTTCATGTTACCACCTGCCACTTATGTTCGTTATACAGTCATATCACTCAATACCAAATTTGGTGTATATCAAGCTAAAGAAACGGCCGCGAGCGCGCCATGAGCATGGAAAGCAAGTCATGTCACTCATGACATGTCATGATTTCCATATTACCACTTGTCATTTATGTTCGTCGTACAGTCATGTCACTCAACACCAAATTTCGTGTATCTCAAGCTAACGAAACGGCCGCGAGCGCGCTATGAGCGTGGAATTTAAGTCATGTCGCTCATGAAGTCATGATTTCCATATTACCACTTGTCATTTATGTTCGTCATACCGTCATGTGACTCAATACCAAATTTGGTGTTTCTCAAGCTAACGAAACGGCCGCGAGCGCACCATGAGCGTGGCATGCAAGTTATGTCGCACGTGACAAGTCATGATTTCCATATTACCAATTGTCATTTATGTTCGTCATACAATCATTTCACTCAATACCAAATTTGGTGTATATCAAGCTAACCAAACGGCCGCGAGCGCGCCATGAGCGTGGAATGCAAGTCATGTCGCACATGACAAGTCATGATTTCCATATTACGACTTGTCATTTATGTTCATCATACAGTCATGTCACTCAATACCAAATTTGGTGCATATCAAGCTAACGAAACGGCCGTGAGCGCGCTCTGAGCGTGTAATGCAAGTCATATTTCTCATGAAGTCATGATTTTCATATTACCACTTGTCATTTATGTTCGTCATACAGTAATGTCACTCAAGCCCAAATTTGGTGTATATCAAGCTAACGAAACGGCCGCGAGCGCGCCATGAACGTGGCATGTAAATCATTCTTTTCATGACAAGTTAGTCATGATTTTCATGATATGACCAGCTATTTATGTTCGCAATACAGTCATGTTATGTCATAAAAAATTTGGTATAGATCCCATTAACGATACGGCTAGGAGAGCACATAGTCGTAGGCGGCTAGATAGATAGATAGATAGATAGATAGATAGATAGATAGATAGATAGATAGATAGATAGATAGATAGATAGATAGATAGACAGATAGATAGATAGATAGATAGATAGATAGATAGATAGATAGATAGATAGATAGATAGATAGATAGATAGATAGATAGATAGATAGATAGATAGATAGATAGATACGCTCAAACTCGCCGAAGTTCGCTAAGAAATGCTTCGCATTTAAAAGCTGTGCCTTTAAGCGTTGCAAACTTGGGTCCCAGTCGCTCGACGTTGTACTTGCTCGACGTTGTACGGTAATTCCACGTCAGACGTTGTGTGCACTTTGCCAGGAATTGCTTGCCTGGTGCTGCTTGCCTTCCTGCGAATTTCTCAGCTGAATGAGCTGGTGCCTCCGGATGAATTCAGTTGTCTGGTCGGCAAGAACGGAGGTAAGCTGTGAGCTGTCTCATGGCGGTTGACGGACACGGTGACTGGTGAACGTGCGCAATGAGGTAGATCCTGTAGAAGCGGGCGTGCCGGCGCCATTCACTCCGGAGGATCTTCATTACCCGAAGGCCGTGACTGAAGGAAGGCACAAAGCCACCGAATAGTTGCAGAAGTTCTGGTGGAAGCTTTCTGACGCGGATATAGTAGGAGAGCGATCTTGCACGACATGCCGCAATGGCAATTTGGCTGATGATGACAGAAGGGGGAGGAAAACACTTAAAACGGCCTGATGTACAAGAAATGAAATTTACAATGGAGCGAACTTCGGCGTGTTGGTTAAGCATTATGAAACACACAGCGCAAGTAAAGAACGGAGACATAGGAAGGAAACACACACAGCGCTGACTTACAACAAAATTTATTGGAGCATCACTTCGCGTTTACACCACAAAAGTTGGAGTACTTCCATTTGATGGTTTACCCGAATGAACATTTAGCTAGAAATTGCCTGCCCAGTACTGTTGTTAGGTTAAGCTCCCTGGCCCAGCGCCGAGACAGGTGTTTTATGCCGCGGTCCACCAAGATTTGAGTGACGTATTTCCGTCACGCAAAATGACGTCAAAAGTTACACATGACCAGAAGACAAATAAAAAATGTTCCGTCAACGTGAGTCAAAACTACGGCCTCTAGGTTCGCGACGAGAGTTGCCGAGCACGCTATCCACTGCGCTACGGTCACATACTCTGTGCGCTTTAAAAACAAGCCTTTTATATCTACCACTGTCCTCTCGCAGTGTTCTTGCTAAAGTGAAGTAATGTCTTATGACCGTGAAATGCACCATTAGTGCCTTCAAAGCGTTGTTTCTACGCGTCCACCCCATTCCGCGCGTTTCGAAAAGGAAAAGTGCAATTTTGTCGACGCATTAACACATTGCCAGGCGGCGACCTTACCCCAAGCATCGTCCTCGCTCATAGCATCCATCCATACCAAAAATAGCTCTGCGACGCGCGAGTGCTTCACGTGGCCGTAACTCCGCGTTCGTAGCTCGCCCCGCGAAAAATCGCAGCCGGCCAGCGGGGAAGGCACGACGTGCGTTGCGTTTCCCTCTGGGCGGGCAGCGTTGTTCAATAACTCGAATATGCCACGAGTAGGTGACCTGAGCCCCAGTTAGGCGTCCAATCCGTGACACTCGTCGGGCTGTCACACCGCTTTCACTGATTCCGCTTTCACCGTACACCACAAGCATCTGTGACCACAAGGGTTTGTTTACCCATTCATCATGGACTCTAGTCGTCGGGATACAGAAGTACCAGCAAGCGGCAACGTGGATGCATCTACGTTAAACTGCACTATAACTGTCAAACACCAATTGACATTGTGCAAGCTGTGTGATATCAATGTACAGTAAACATTCAATTTTATTTAAAAGAATGATCTTAATTTTTATACAATTAAAAATAAAACCTTTACGTTTACGAAAAACAAAATTGCCGCCATCGCGAGATCCTTGTCCCCCCCTTGTCATTCTTCCGGATTTACGCCACTGACTATTCAACATACCATTTCGAAGAAGCGAGGCCGAAAATGTGGAATTTTCCGAAAGCGAAGAGACGGTGGTACTACCATGCCTCTAATTACTACGGTTTGATAGAGAGCCTCGGTATCTTGAGATAAATATAATAATCGCCAAGCAGTTGAGCTGGGCAATGGGTACTAAATTATTGCTTGTATTTTAAAGCGATTGCGTTTAATAGCTCGTTTTGCAGAACTTCATGTGACGGTGTCGGCCTCGGTGACGGCGTCGTTGGTTGTCAACAGAAAATCATCATCTTATCCATGACCAAAAATCGAAAAACATGCAAATAAATAGCAAAAATCTTTGGGTTCTAGTGAGAATCATGCCGGGACCGTCTGCGTGACAAGCAGATGTTCTACCACGGATCCATGCTATTTCTTGAAACTGCTTCGGAAAAAGAAACACTATAATATGAAGACCATATGTAGTGGAGGGAGTCCCCTTAACGCATGTAACATTACGTGGCAGAAGTGTAGAAGCACGCCAGGAGTCAGAATATGTGAATTGCACCACTAGTAGGTGTTTTAAAAGCCCGCCACTTACAATGGGTTCAGGCATATTTAATCATCAGCAGCAACAAAAGCACCAAGAAGGTGAACAGCTGCGTAGATTCGCGTGTTGCCTTACGGACGCGTAGTTGGACCTGCGCTGATTCGAAAAAGAAATAATTTTGGCGTAATGATACTTCACAAGTGCACTTGCATTTGATATTCTGGGATACCTTTAAACGGCCAAAGTTACGCGCGCAGACGTTCGTTTCCTTACGGAATGGTTAAAGCATGCACCGGGAACCAAAACCATGCCAACAGTTGAGGAGGCGATGTACACGAGGCCAGAATACGCTATCGCGTTCTACCATTGAAGGCGAAGCGTCTCTTTGGTGATGTTCGCTGTTTTAATTGCTGTATAAGTAGAACACGTTTCCGAATTAACGATTCAGTTGAGATTAGAGCACGTCCCGTTCTCTTTCTGTGGTCCGTCTTATCAGCGCTATGGCTTCAATGAACGTAACAAACCAACTAGCCCAAAAGTCTGTTCTCTTGAAGCTCAAGCGTCCTCCAAATCTTTTTAGCGATCACACATAGCTAAATAATACACAGAATCTCACCGTACTTCCAAAAGACTTCAACGGAAATTTGAACGATATAATAGGATCCATATGTGAATTGGAATGCGCACGCGAGGGTACCTTGTAACTGACAAATGGTCTCAAAAATTCACCGCCTATCTTTGCAGCACCCTTCGACATGGTCACTGTTGCACAGATAATCCATTTCCTTCTTTATCAACGCGATTGAACCGGTGACAACACATACGTCGTCGTAACTGCTAATATGAATTGCTTGCACTATCTCCCGCTTTCTCTTTTTAGTGCCACCATGCACACCCGCCGGCAAAGTACGTCGGGACGCGCTAGCGGTGACCACAGTCAAATAAAACTGCATTGCCGCGCCGTCTAACGTGAAGCACCTGGTGACGAGACTTCGCAGTGCACGTTCGAATCCTTTCGCGCTCGTAGCCATGTCTTTTTAGTCGCTTGCAGGGGCTAGGTGATTACATGTATCGTTTCGTGGTAGGGGTCGCTTTCTTTGTTCAAGAAGTCCACGGTGTAAGAATATTCAGGTGTTGACACTGCGCGCGCCTGAGCGGCTAGATAATGTTCGGTCTCGCGGGCGCACTCTGCTTGCGAGCCTTCAGATGGCGCCGCGGCCAACGTACCCAGCGAAGCGGTGCTGGCGAACTGAAATTCCTCTGCCTCCCCAACGTTTCCGTTCCAAGCGGTGTGAGTAGCACTCAAAGTGCGAAGGAAATTTCTGATTTCAAATTAAAAGATAAAAGTGTACCAAATTTCAGAATTCATTAACACCAAAAATGCCTTGTGCAGGGTGTGAACGTCGTGAACACGGATCGATCGGGGAGTACTCAAAGCTAAGTTCCGCTCGCGCGCACTAGTATTTTCGTCTGTTCACGGCAGTCAACGATGCAAAGAAAAATAATTTAAAAAAACGGTAGCCAGCGTGCTATCCCTCCATCAAAATATTTCCCAGTGGGGAAGGAATGCAAGGAACTCCCACATGCTTAGATGTAGGCGCATGTTAAACAGCCCCGGATGGTCAAAATTAGTCAGGAGCCCTCGACTACGGCGTCCCGCGTAATCAAATCGTGGATTTGACGCGTAAGCCCACAGTAATAATTATTGCCCCTCCATTAAAAAATAATAGTTACTGCACGAGAAACGCTTCTCATGCGTATCGCTGCTTTCATTTACGCAGGAAATCGTTGAAGCGTAGTTGCGTTTTTTCATTGTGATCGCGATATAAATAAACGAACGAAGGAAACACAGCACCGACCAAAGTAAAAATATATTCTTAAAAAGACGTTTGGGAGCCGAAACGTCTTTTTAAGACTATATTTTTACTTTGGTCGGCGCTGTGTTTCCTTCGCCCATGTCTTTCCCCGGCCAGGCGGGTTTACGCCAAACTCTCGACCTGATATAAATAAATATTTGAAACGCGCGAGTATTCCATATCAAGCACACTGCTAGAGGAGCGCAGTTCTTACGCGATATATATAAATATTTGAACCACGCAAGTATTTCATATACACAACACTAGAGCAATGCGGCTACTTATGGCAGTTCGGGAATAAGGTTGGAATGGCATTTGTCAATGGAACAAGCCTCTCTGGCGCGTCGAGTAACGCTCTTCCCTTGAACTCCGCGTGATATTCCGTTGAAATCTTGTCCTCTGAAAAATGCTTGGCGCAGACATGGTAGCAGGCATCAAAGTTCGGTCTGCCCTCGGCATTGCACGGCGCCACTTCTCCAGACGATCACTGTCACACAGCACTTTGAAGAGAGGCACACGCTCCGCACAAGTCCGATTAAGCTGCAAGATAACTGATAATGGCCCGAACATTATCTGGACGCGCGGGGATTGCGCTTTTCAACGCGTTGCGGGGAGAGTGTCAGCACCTGTCCATGTATATCCTTACACCGTGAATAAGTCACGCGCTAAATTTGACAGGGGCAAGTTGGCGGTGAAGGGTATGCCGCTCGCTTGGCGCTTATCGACAGATAACGCGTAGCAGCCGGTCCTTCTCTTTCCATCTTGCGTTAGTAAACTGAAGCATATTTTCGGCTCAACGTATCTTCTTTTTCGGTGCCCTCGTTCATATTTTAGTACCAGACGATACGTTTTCACCAAAAAGAACATGCGCACAAGGGAACTAATGCTGTATGTGGCACCGGTGTGTCACTGAGGCACGATATGATATCTTATTATTCGAGTAAAGTGAGCAGCGTGGCCCCGTCGGACTGAGCGCGTGGCAGATTGAACAAACAAAGCGCCCCTACCGCAAGACGCTACATGTAATCGGCTGGTCGGCTGCAAGCGAGTACAAAGTCATGGCTGCGTGTGTGAAAGGAAGCGCATGCCCACTGCGATGCCTCGACACCAGACGCTCAACGTGAGGCGGCGCCGCGACACAGTTTTATCTGATTGTGGTCGCCTCTCGCACGTCCCGACTTCTTTGGACGACGGCTGTATATCATAGAAGCATTGTCATATACCGGGACACAGGATTCGCCCTTTTCGCACTAAATTGCCAATGAACCACATTCGGCCAGAGATGTAACAGTTGTACATTTCCCTTGAGCCTTTACCGGTCAGGTTAATGCATACCTTGCCACACGCAAGTGGAATGGTGCAATGGTACACACGATTATTTGTCCAAAGAGAGACCATAATGGAATGGGCGGAAACCATATGCAGCGATAATTTTTGCATCGATCTTTAAGTGACAAGACACCTTCGTCTGCACAATCAATTGCATATGTGTGACCTGCAATATCCATTAAAGTTGAATTGGATTGTAGTGGTTCGCCTGTGAGGTTCTGCGTAGCCTGGGGTGACACGCGTTTGCTCGAAAAATGAATGCATTATACTCAGTATTTAGAGTTCACCACTGAATAATTCCGATTACTGTGGTTTAATGTTGGTTGCGTGTAGCATTCATGAAACAAATAAATACAAGTGTGCCTAAAAAGTTCTAACAGAAAGTTTAGCATTCAAATGAAAATTTATAAAGAGAAACTGTGTCATGAATAATGGTTGAAGAATGCCTATTCCAATGGCCTATGGCAACCTGCTGCCACAATTTCTTCAGTAGAGCAAGACAGAGTCATTTCTATCTGTATTAATACAAAATATGCGTGACAGTGCTCGTTCACAGAAAACGCATAGCGCTTACATGAAAAGCCAATAAGACAACTGTCCAATATGACTTTGCTGTAGCGCTCAGAAGATTCACAAAACCCTGTACGTCATATATAAACCTGAAAGCTTTCTCATACTCCAGCAGACAGAACAACATGAGCATTTACATTAATGGGGTGTGCATGCAACGTGAGATGTTGAAACAATGACTATGAAGCAGGCAAACACCATTGCATGATCTAGGCTGGCCTACTGTTCCAATAGGCAAAGTGGGCGAAATTCATAAGTGCCCGTGTTTCTTCATTTGAGTATGAATTAAATAGACCTGTGCGCCGACGCGCCGCGCTGCCGCCGCCGAAGTTTCAAGACCAATTACAGCTCCGCCAACGCCACGGCGCAATAATTGCGACACGCCAAATCCGAATGCGGAGTCACCGGATGATGTCGCATCATGTCATGCAGAAGTCTCACGAGTGGTCAATCAATCAAGCAATCAACGAATCAATCAATCAGTTTATGACTCAACCAACCAACCAATCAATCAATGAGGTTTTATTATGACATAAAATGATGATTACACAGCATAAAATATACAGAAGAGGGTCTGAAAGCCCAAGAGCATGACACTATGACCACCGCGTCTTCCAGCTATGAAAAGAGACGTCTCAACACACTGGATAGAATAATCTTGGAGTCTTGTATCTACTGCACTATGCATATTTATTTAAAATTGATAAATAAATATATCGATGCGTTTTTACACTCAGTTCCTTTCATTTTGACTCGCATAAATTGATTAATAAAAAGTTCGGCAGATCCCACGTATCATGGAAATCGATGTCATGTGAAGCATGCGGATGGAAGATGAGTCTGGCATAATTTTTTATGGAGCGAAACATTACGAAATTACGTTAAAGATATGTGCAAATGATGTACGCAGAGAAATATGTTGAACAGCCGCATATGTTTTGTATAAGGAGTTGTTTACAGTTGCGTAACGATGTGAACAGTAGCATGGGTATTACCAACACCAGAAGCGGTATGCTAGTATGTAGTGCTTGTACTTTCGAGGATGGTGGCCCTGGTAAATGCTACGTAGACCAACTTCAGTGGATGACGCTAGAGTACAATTGACGTTAACGCCACGTGACGCCTGTATGAAACGAGGACATGTGATGTTTATAAAATAAGGTAGCCAGCAGTGCAACCACAACTGACGTGTCACCAACATTGCGCCTGAACAGGGTGTTTTTCCGGATCAGTTTCGAGGCCTGGCGTGGCTCTGTGGTAGAATACTTGATTGTCATGCGAAATGCTTGGCTTCGATCTCTGCTGGTACCCCGACATTTAACATTTGCATTCGTCGTATCAGCGCTGCCGATGTCACTTTCTCTTGACACTCTCGCACATAAGTTACCAATGTCTGTTCTCGCCGTTCCTTGGCAGATATAAATTGTCGATCACCTGTGGCGTATACCCGCATACCGCGGCCGGGGTACAGGGCAATGTGTAGCACGAGTCTGGAGGAAAGGGTTTGACGACGTACGCGATAGGATTTTCGCGTTGTTCATGTCTTGACTTGCCAAACTTATACGTCAAACTCTGTTACCCTCCCATACTAATTCTGGTTCACCCTAAGTTATGTAGGCGATCCCGAGAGCACCCAGACATAGACGGCTAGCTAGCTAGCTAGCTAGATAGATAGATAGATAGATAGATAGATAGATAGATAGATAGATAGATAGATAGATAGATAGATAGATAGATAGATAGATAGATAGATAGATAGATAGAAACACTCAAAGTGCCTGCAGTATGCAAAGAAACATTTAATACAGCAGCAATACAATTACAGAGGCGTCGCATTATTTTATTCTTCCAACGGACGAACTCTTCTCAGTCAAGACAAGACTCCGAAAGAAGTCGCTCTCCAGAAAAGAAGGGAGCCTGCTTCTGCGGCTCTTGCATACTTTTTATTGTGATAGCAGTTATGTCGGCACCCTCATCGGGTTCCTGCCGTCGTCGCCGTCATGCTCCGTATAATGTCCAGATCGAAAACATCTTTCCGCGCACTGTATGTTGTACCTCAAGTGCCCGCGGAAAGGAGGAGGAGTGTGCAACGAATTTTATGGTATTCCTGTTAGGCACTGGGCTCTTCAGCACAAGGTGATAGATACCCACAATTCAGGTGATGCTCAGGCAGAACAATGGCCTGCCATGTAGTCCAAGCTAACCCCGTCTTCTCCAACATCACAATCACCAACTCTACCGAAAAGCTTGCGAACGCAGGCGGCGAACGCGGACGAAGCAGACAGGAAACGAGCCAGCTGTCTCCGCCGCAGGGAGAGCGCATGTGGTACCACCATCCCGTGTGCGAGGCCTGCCGCCGATTGCTCCTAAAGTGGCGAGGAAACACCCCGCCCATCTGTCGTTGTGGGAAGGAGCATGAAGGAACGCCAGAAGAAGGGCTGGCCTGCTTGGTTTGAGCAGCAACTGCTAACGTGGACCATCAGGGCGCGGTTGCGACTTCCGGTGTGCCCGCTTTCTCGGCGGGCATCAGTAAACGGCTCCTGTCCCCACTACGTCCTGTGATCTCACCACTTTGAGTTATGAGAACATACTGCTGAGAAACTGCGCCTCTCCATGGAGTAGCCGTGTGCCCGAACACCAGCATTTGTGTAGTTTCGCGCGATGACATCCAAAAGAATTAGCTGCCAGCTTTACTTCATATGATACTACTATTTGTTGATATCGCATCCATAGCTTCGCCCTTTCGGTGAAACTGATTTCAACAGGAAGTTGTGTTATGTCGGATTACACCAAGACTCCACTGACATCATTTCCGTCGCGCATGTGACGTCGGTAAAACGCGTAGTTACATATGACAAAGAAAAAACACGAGAAAAGGTTTCGTCGATATTGATGATGTGGGAGTAGAGCCCACGGCCTCTCGGTCCGCGACGATAGAAGCCGGGCATCTTACCCGCTGCTACCACCGACGCTCGTGCATGAAATGCTGCATCATGACGGTAACAAGCGCCGACAGGACGCCCTTTGGTAGTTTCAGCGCAGCGGAGACTTTCTCACCGATTTGCTGTCCATTTCTTTCCAAACGGTTCTAACGGGTGTTCCTAACGGCTTAGCTGTGCTACCGGTGTATCGGTCGACAGCCTTTTCGTAGTACGATTGGCATGCCTCCTTTTTTTAAAGACGATAGTCTTTCTAGGGATATTTGAACGGAGAAATTTTGATCTGTGTTTCTGTCTGTCTGTCTGTCTGTCTGTCTGTCTGTCTGTCTGTCTGTCTGTCTGTCTGTGTATTTTACACAATTCAGCCACCCGCCCAAAGTTTAAGTACTTGCTGAACTCCCAGCCATCTTGAACTGGTAGCTGTGTTGATACTTGTGAACATTGTCGATCAAAAAGCAAATATTACGCATATCTGAGGCGCAACATCAGTACGTATGTAGTATTAGGTGGTGTGTTCCTTTACTAGCAAATATACTGATGCGTAATTTTAAAGAGCCTAGTGTTTCCTAGGCTGCGCTGAAAATCCTACGCTATGCACGAAAAAGCCTTCTGCCGACGATATGGTGCTGCCAACTGGCAATGGCCCTGGGTTCCGCACAAGTTCATGTCTTCCGACGCTACTGCCAGATGGCGTCCATGTCTGACGCAAAGCCTCCTCTATTTTATCAATGTCAGCTATCGTCTTTCGACGACATTTGCAGCGAAGCACGCAGATACGCGGCCAATTTCTTTATAGAAGCTGTATGTTCATATAAGTCACCAGCAACCTGGTAAACATCTAGTGAAGTTGCTCATAGAAAGGTTATTGCAACAGCATGTGCAGGCGTGGCAGGCAGATGTGCGCAACATGCACATGCAGACACGCACGCACGTATACATGCATATGTATGCTTAAACACCCAAACACAATAATATACAGATAAATTAATAAATTCATTCACTTTATGAAGGTCGGGGTGTATATGGCGACACACTATTGATAGCATGTTGGCTTAATTCTAGAGTTAGGCTAATTAGCTCACACAAGGATCATGCGATGGGGGGGGGGGGCTAGTTGGTAAGACATGGAAAACATAAAACTGCGCCTAGAAACACGACACAAGAAGAAAGAGGTGGACGGGACCAGCACAGACTAACAACTGATTTATTTCGATGACGCCTCTTTCCCACCGCACCAAAGCGCACGTGCAACCATTAAATATAACCGTACATCGCAGATAACAACTTCACAATCAATTAATTCAACTTCCTTCTTGTATAGGTGTAAAGAAGCTTCACTGAAATATTTTTTGTTTCACAAAAAACAAAACAGGGCTTTGTACGTCCGGTGCTTCGCATACGTGGACTCATTGCTTACGATGCTCGGTGCCTGAAGCGTGCAGTGTATGGTCGGTGGGCGCTTTACTCGATTAGCAGGGGGAGGGGGGGAGGCAAGACTATGTATTATCGGGAATACTACGTCAACGGTGATGGCTTTCGACATTAGGGAGAAAACATGCCTCCGCGGGCAGTGGTAATATAGTAACTGCGCGCATCGAGCGACGTTATCACCTCCTCAAGACCCCCCCCCCCCTTTTTCGACAATTTCGATTTGGCTCCATGCTCAAGAAAAAAAATTAGGTGTTTCGGGGCACTCCAAAAATCCCGTTGCAGTTCTCCACGGCCAGAAAGTTTGAGAACCTCTGCACTACAGTCTACATACAAGATAAAACGGCCACGTCACCTGTGTGCACAGCGGCGCGGTTGTTTTTTAGTGGAACACGGCTACTCCTGAAGCCTCCAATCTCTTTTAAAGCCCAATGTCCACTTACCTTCGGATGTTTTCTTCTGCCCTCCTAATTAAAAAAAAGAAGAAGATTAGTTTACTGTGTGCTGTTCACAACAAATGTCAGAGCAAATGCTAATTGTCCAGAACTTAGAAAACCGCCACCTTTTTATTTCGGAGGACGTTCCACTCTGTATAGGTACAACGAACTCTATCATGAACCTCCATGAATCGGTAAATTTTAGTGGTAATGCACACGAACTGTCTGATCATCTAAAATGGGCTGCTTATGCAAACACAGCAACCTCATTGATCTTCGCAAAGATCTGTTTTCTTTTGCATGTACTTTGATGGCTAGATAACTACCGAAGAGTATATAGGCTGGAAACATATTACTTATATCCCAAACATTGCATGAACCTATTAGGAGCGCAACGTAGCATAAAGATTAAGCTGCACATGGCATCGTGGAACAATGCAGCATGATGACCATAAAGTTTCTCACAATACCCAGACAAACGTGCCACCATTATCTATGCGAGATGCCTATTGGGAGCTGTACTACAACGAAAGTGGGAGTGTATGTATTTGTCAGTATCATGTTGGCTACTGTTAGCGAAGCCTACGCTGAACCGTGGATACGGCTCCTCAATAAAAATTTCTCTAAAAGAAGACCTGCATTAGCCGATGACATTCAACAGGGTAACATTTTAAAATAACAGCTCACTCACCTGGAGGACATAAAACAAAGGCGAAAATGAGAAACGGATGCAAAATGTCAAAGATTCAACGCTCAGCTTGTCGTTTCTCTTCAAGTTTCAGAAGCCGATTGTTACTTATTTTCCATGCAATCCTACATCAAAGCAGACGTTCTCAAAGATACATAAAGCATGTTGCTGTGGATCACTAGGAAAAAAGGCTCATTACGTGGGCTTCAGCAGAAAATAAGCTATGTGACGCGCGGAACGCCAGTCACAACCGTCTGTAAAATTTCCGGGTTATTTGTCAATTACGCTTGTCTACATCCGGCATACCCCAGCATTCAAGTGAATGCAACAGCCTGAAACACGTGCGCTTCCATTTGGTAAATATTAAAAACTCTATAGTAGTGACCTTGCTTAATTGCAGCAATAATTGCCAGGTAATGATCTATGTACGTAGGAGTCCTTATTTCGTCGGCTGATTAGCCAATTCGTCAAACTTATTGTGATATTAATGAGACCTAACAGACCATGATGCCAAGAAAAACATAGAAGATGTTATTAGTAGTAACTGAAATGTAAATGTGAAGTAAAATTGGGCGAAAATATCATTAACCCCTGGCAGGGAGGGAACCTGCGACCTTCGAAGGAGTCCGATGCTCTACAACCTGAGCTACAGCGGCGGTCAACAACCGCCCAGATTACGGGGCATATATTGCGTTTTAACCCGGGAGTCTCAGTCAGTAGCGCTAGTAGCCTGCATGACGGCGACTGTGGAACACATTTTTCCTGCCTGTTGGCGACAAGGAGCTACGCGTCACAAGCATCGGACGCGTTATTCAAAGGTCGCAGGCTCGGCTCCAGCCAGCGGTAAGTTATCTTTTAATCCACTTTTAAATGCGAAGCATTTCTTAGCGAACTTCGGCGACTTTGAGCGCATCTATCTATCTATCTATCTATATATATATATATATATATATATATATATATATATATATATATATATATATATATATATATATATATATATATATATATGATTCAAAAGAAAGTTCTGTGGGTCCGGTGCACATATAGTCAAGAAATGAAGGAGCACACTTACGAAAATTGCATATTTTTTTACTGGTTAACGTTTCGGCCGTGGCACGGCCTTCGTCAGAATGAAAAGAATTACAGGCATGTGGCCGCTTTTATGGGCATGAACACGTGGGTACAAAATACGTGGGATCAACACGTGAATGTTTAAAAGGATCAAATCAACCATGATAACAACACCAAAACAAGGGGAAAATAAATAAATAAAGGAAAAAAAAACAATTCATAAATTTAATAAAGCAGGTTGGATCACAGGCATGAAAAGGCATTTACAACGATGAGCCATTGACTACAGTAGTCACGATGACCGTACATGAATGAACAAAAAATGATGGCGATTGTTATATAATGAAAACTTTCGGCACGTTTCGTTAAATATATAGCAAAAATGATATCAGGGCATCACAGAAAGACAAGACACTTTTCCAACGCTCTCATTGATGCCGGCCGACACAGTGTTGAACTTATGGATTAAAAAAGATTCTCTAATTTCGCGATCATGGTGAGATTTGAACCCTGATTGTAATAGCGTCACCATGATCTTGTCAAACGAATGACCTGGCAGATGAACATGTTTAGACAATGGGAGATGTGGCAAACTGTTAGCGTGTGCTCTGTGATTGTTGAAACGGATACGAAATGATGTTTCGGTCTGACCGATGTATTGCATATGACATACTGAGCATTCTAGTAAGTAGATGACGTTGGTGCTGTCGCAGCTGAAGTCCCCTTTAATCTTAAGTGAAAAATTAGATGCCGTGCTTTTAGCAGTTGTCGCAGTGGTCATATGCGCACAAACTTTACATCGTGGTTTGTTACAGGGATGACAACCAGCAGGAGCAACAAGTTTAGTTTTAGAAGACGTCACAATATCGCGCAGGTTCCTTGATCTGCGATAAACTACTCGTGGTGATTCCGTGAAAATGTGCTTAAGCCGATCGCTCTGTGTCAATAAGTTGTAATGTTTACTGAGAATGCGTGACACGTTAGGAATAGATGCAGAATGCGTTAAAATGAGGTTAGTTCGTGAGGTTGGCGCCAATCGCTTGTCATTACTGATGAGATCTTTACGATCGAGACAGTTGGCCCGCTGGAGAGCGTCGTCAATTATACGTGAAGGATATTGTTGATCAGTTAGCGCTTTACGGAGCTGGTCACAGTTGCGAGCGAATTCACTGTCGTCCGAACAAATTCTTTTAAAACGGATAGCTTGGCTATAGGGGATACTTGTTTTGCAATGTTTGACATGGCTGCTTTTAAAATGGAGATATCGCTGTCGGTCAGTGGGCTTCCTGTAAAGGTTCGTCATTAGTTTACCATTGCAGTTGTTGTGATGGATAAAGGTGATTACCTTCGTGAGGCCTACAGACAATTGAATGACCACGCATTTTACAGGCATTTGAGCTACGACCCGACCGAAGAATTCAAGACCAAAGTAAAAGAAACTTTAGAAGACCTAGCAAAAGAAAATAAAATTCCAGCATCTGCGCTTAAATCATTAGTCCCCCTGACTCCGGTAGCTGGCAGATTTTATCTGCTCCCTAAAATTCATAAACAGAACAATCCAGGCCGACCAATAGTATCAGGAATAGGAACCATTACTGAAAGCCTGTCTCGCTATGTAGACAGCCTAATCAGTTCTATTCCTCCTAACTTTCCTTCATATATCAAGGACACTAACCACTTTCTGCGTGATATAGTTGACATGCGTGTTCCAAGTGATGCTCTTTTGGTCACACTAGACGTGGCGTCGTTGCACACGACCATTCCCCATGCGGACGGGATTCGGTCTGTAATCCATGCATATAACGACTCGGTAGATGACAAACCTATTGACGGTTCCACCTTAGGCATTATTTTAGCACTGATCCTCGAACTTAACAACTTTGAATTTAACGGTGAACATTATGTTCAGACCAGCGGTACCTCGATGGGCACGAAAATAGGTCCCAATTATGCGAACATCTTCATGGGCATGTTAGAAAATAATTTCCTCGCCACTTGTAACCTTAAGCCACTTTATTACAAACGCTTCATCGACGACATTTTCTTAATTTGGCACCACGGTGAAGCTGCGTTACTTTCTTTCATTGCTGACTTTAATAACGCAGAACCATCAATTTCCTTTTCCCACTCTTATTCACCTGTCAGCATAAACTTCCTTGACGTCACTGTATCTTTGTGCAATGGTAAACTAATGACGAACCTTTACAGGAAGCCCACTGACCGACAGCGATATCTCCATTTTAAAAGCAGCCATGTCAAACATTGCAAAACAAGTATCCCCTATAGCCAAGCTATCCGTTTTAAAAGAATTTGTTCGGACGACAGTGAATTCGCTCGCAACTGTGACCAGCTCCGTAAAGCGCTAACTGATCAACAATATCCTTCACGTATAATTGACGACGCTCTCCAGCGGGCCAACTGTCTCGATCGTAAAGATCTCATCAGTAATGACAAGCGATTGGCGCCAACCTCACGAACTAACCTCATTTTAACGCATTCTGCATCTATTCCTAACGTGTCACGCATTCTCAGTAAACATTACAACTTATTGACACAGAGCGATCGGCTTAAGCACATTTTCACGGAATCACCACGAGTAGTTTATCGCAGATCAAGGAACCTGCGCGATATTGTGACGTCTTCTAAAACTAAACTTGTTGCTCCTGCTGGTTGTCATCCCTGTAACAAACCACGATGTAAAGTTTGTGCGCATATGACCACTGCGACAACTGCTAAAAGCACGGCATCTAATTTTTCACTTAAGATTAAAGGGGACTTCAGCTGCGACAGCACCAACGTCATCTACTTACTAGAATGCTCAGTATGTCATATGCAATACATCGGTCAGACCGAAACATCATTTCGTATCCGTTTCAACAATCACAGAGCACACGCTAACAGTTTGCCACATCTCCCATTGTCTAAACATGTTCATCTGCCAGGTCATTCGTTTGACAAGATCATGGTGACGCTATTACAATCAGGGTTCAAATCGCACCATGATCGCGAAATTAGAGAATCTTTTTTAATCCATAAGTTCAACACTGTGTCGGCCGGCATCAATGAGAGCGTTGGAAAAGTGTCTTGTCTTTCTGTGATGCCCTGATATCATTTTTGCTATATATTTAACGAAACGTGCCGAAAGTTTTCATTATATAACAATCGCCATCATTTTTTTGTTCATTCATGTACGGTCATCGTGACTACTGTGGTCAATGGCTCATCGTTGTAAATGCCTTTTCATGCCTGTGATCGAACCTGCTTTATTAAATTCATGAATTGTTTTTTTTCCTTTATTTATTTATTTTCCCCTTGCTTTGGTGTTGTTATCATGGTTGCTTTGATCCTTTTAAACATTCACGTGTTGATCCCACGTGTTTTGTACCCACGTGTTCATGCCCATAAAAGCGGCCACATGCCTGTAATTCTTTTCATTCTGACGAAGGCCGTGCCACGGCCGAAACGTTAACCAGTAAACAAATATGCAATTTTCGTAAGTGTGCTCCTTCATTTCTTGACTATATATATATATATATATATATATATATATATATATATATATATATATATATATATATATATATATATATATATATAGCCGCCTACGACTTTGTGCTCTCCTGGCCGTATCGTTAATGGGATTTATACCAAATTTGGTATGACACAACATGACCGTATGACAAACATATATGGCTGCTTATATCATGAAAATCATGACAAACGTGTCATGAAAAGTATGATTTACATGCCACGCTCATGGCGCGCTCGCGGCCGTTTCGTTAGCTTGATATACACCAAATTTGGTATTGAGTGACATGACTGTATGACGATCATAAATGACAAGTGGTAATATGGACATCATGATATGTCATGAGCTACATGACTTGCATGCCACGCTCGTGGCCGTTTCGTTGGCTTGAGATACACCAAATTCGGTATTGAGTGACATGAGTGTATGACGAACATAAATGACAAGTGGTAATATGGAAATCATGACATGTCATGAGCGACATGACTTGCATGCCACGCTCATGGCGCGCTCGCGGCCGTTTCGTTAGCTTGATATACACCAAATTTGGTATTGAGTGAGATGACTGTATGAAGAACATAAATGGCAAGTGCTAATATGGAAATCATGACATGTCATGAGCGACATGACTTGCATGCCACGCTCATGGCGCGCTCACATCCGTTTCGTTAGCTTGATATACACCAAATTTGGTATTGAGTGACATGACTGTATAACGAACATAATTAAGTGGCAGGTGGTAACATGAAAATCTTGGCATGCATGTCATTTACAACGCCATTTACATGCCACGCTCATGGTGCGCTTGCGTGCCTCTCGCTAGCTTGATATACACCAAAAATTGGTATTGCGCGACGTGAATGTATGACGAACATAAATTACAAGTCCTAACATGTAAGACATGACATGCAAATTATGTAAAGCATGATTTGCTTCTTCCTGGCTGCTTTGCATTACATCGATTCCCACAGTCCGTGGGATCTGCCGGCTTTTTCTTTCTTCACATTTACATTCAGCTGCGAGCTAGTAGCTATCAAGATCTTGTGCTCCGTGACGCCAAGACGCAGAACAAATTGCCCCCCACCTCCCTGAAG
Source organism: Rhipicephalus appendiculatus (assembly GCA_030522465.1). Lineage (NCBI taxonomy): Eukaryota > Metazoa > Arthropoda > Arachnida > Ixodida > Ixodidae > Rhipicephalus > Rhipicephalus appendiculatus. Next base: position 108,730 of record JALIZH010008266.1, on the reverse strand, counting down.
GGAATCGTGAGGAAATGCGAATGCATTTCTTGCGCCGACACCGACTTCTGCCATCGCCTTGAGAGGCGCCCAGCCAGCGAACGGTCGAGAGTACGGTGTAAGATAAAAAAGCCGGCAGATCCCACGCACTGTGGGAATCGATGTAATACGAAGCAGCCAGGAAGGAGCAAATCATGCTTTACATAATTTGCATATCATGTTTTACATGTTACGACCTGTCATTTGTGTTCGTCATACAGTCGCGTCGCGATATACCAATTTTGGTGTATGTCAAGCTAGCGACTGGAGGCAAGCGCACCATGAGCGTGCCATGTAAATGGCATTGTAGATGGCATGCATGCCAAGATTTTCATGCTACCAACTGTCACTTATGTTCGCTATACAGTCATGTCACTCAATACCAAATTTGGTGTATATCAAGCTAACGAAACAGCCGCTAGCGCGCCATGAGCGTGGAATGCAAGTAATGTCGCTCATGACATGTCATCATTTCCATATTACCACTTGTCATTTATGTTCGTCATACAGTCATGTCACTCAATACCAAATTTGGTGAATCTCAAGCTAACGAAACGGCCGCGAGCTCGCCATGCGCGTGGCATGCAAGTCATGTCGCACATGACAAGTCATGATTTCCATATTACCACTTGTCATTTATGTTCGTCATACAGTCATGTCACTCAATACCAAATTTGGTGTATCTCAAGCTAACGAAACGGCCGCGAGCTCGCCATGCGCGTGGCATGCAAGTCATGTCGCACATGACAAGTCATGATTTCCATATTACCACTTGTCATTTATGTTCGTCATACAGTCATGTCACTCAATACCAAATTTCGTGTATATCAAGCTAACGAAACGGCCGCGAGCGCGCCATGAGCGTGGAGTGCAAGTCATGTCGCTCATGAAGTCATGATTTCCATATTGCCACTTGTCATTTATGTTCGTCATACAGTCATGTCACTCAATACCAAATTTGGTGAATCTCAAGCTAACGAAACGGCCGCGAGCGCGCCATGAGCGTGGCATGCTAGTCATGTCGCTCATGACATGTAATGATTTCCATATTACCACTTTTCATTTATGTTCATCTTACAGTCATGTCACTCAATACCAAATTTGGTGTATCTCAAGCTAACGAAACGGCCGCGAGCACGCCATGAGCGTGGCATGCAAGTCATGTCGCACTTGATAAGTCATGATTTCCACATTACCACTTGTCATTTATGTTCGTCATACAGTCATGTCACTCAATACCAAATTTGGTGTCTCAAGCTAACGAAACGGCCGCGAGCGCGCTATGAGCGTGGAATGCAAGTCATGTCGCTCATGAAGTCATGATTTTCATATTACCACTTGTCATTTATGTTCGTCATACAGTCATGCCACTCAATCCCAAATTTGGTGTATATCAAGCCAACAAAACGGCCGCGAGCGCGCCATGAGCGTGCCATGTAAATCATGCTTTTCATGACAAGTTAGTTATGATTTTCAGAATATGACCAGCCACTTATGTTCGTCATACAGTCATGTCATGCCATACCAAATTTGGTATAAATACCATTAGCGATACGGCCAGGAGAGCAAAAAGTCTTAGGCGGCTAGATAGATAGATAGATAGATAGATAGATAGATAGATAGATAGATAGATAGATAGATAGATAGATAGATAGATAGATAGATAGATAGATAGATAGATAGATAGATAGATAGATAGATAGATAGATAGATAGATAGATAGATAGATAGATAGATACGCTCAAAGTCGCCGAAGTTCGCTAGGAAATGCTTCGCATTTAAAATTTAGGTGTGGACACTCTGCGCCCGCCGCGACGGAGAGCGCGTCCAGATAATGTTCGGCTTTAGTACATGCGCCGGCCGCATTTTCGTGGCACTAAAGCGAAGGGGCGCTGCGACGCCGGGGCCTAAAGGGACCGAACGCGACGAGGCGGACGCACGGTTTTCTTCCTTTTTTCTCGTTGTATTTTTTTTTAATCACCGTGAACGTTGGCAACTATAAGGTTAGACAACTAGAGCTAGAAACGCATGCTGCGTTTGCCTCTGCGTTAGGCACGGACGCTACGTGCGCAGATCGTTCTCTGTAGTACATACGCCGGCCGCAGTTGCGTGGGGACGCTCCGACGTGGGGTCCTAGAGACACCGAAAGCGCCGAACATTATCTGGACGCGCTGTGGGACGGAGTGTCCACACCTAAATTATTTTTCTTACACCGTGGTCGAGAGCGAGGCGCGAGCGGACGGGAGAGTGGGGCGCAGGGAGGAGAGGAGCGGCAAAGCACTGCACCTACCCTCTCCTACACTCTCTCGCACCACATGCTCCGGTCGCTAGGGGCGAGGATAAGCAGCGCGCGCGCGCGCCCGCAGCTGCACACGTCCCAACTTGTCAGATCTTCCTCATGCGTCTCGTACCACGCGCGCGCGCTACCGTAGGTAACACATGACATTGGTCATCATAAGTGTTTCGTCCCACTTGTAGTGTTTGGTGACGCGCTCGTATAAGACGAGCGACTCTTCAACGTCAGTTTTGTCCGTGCCGCAAAATGTACCAGGGTGAAGGAGGTGGGAAGGGATCACAGGTGACGGAGCTGGCGTGGACTGCGAGGACTGCGCGCCGTCTTCAGGCATCGTGGCTGGACGAAGGTGCCGTCCGCTACGGAGATCCAGAGTAGGGTTGTTGGAAGACCCGCAACCACCACCAAAAAGATGTTACTGGAAGTATTAATAAGTTAGCACCGGTTGGGTTAACACTGCACACAGCGCACAGAAATGCAGGACAACAGGGCAGCTCAGACTCAGCCCCACAACAACGTCGTCGTCTTCATTTTTCGGTGTCATTACGGTGCCCGTGCCAGAGGTGCCTTTCCATACCAGTGACAATATTAGCCCCGAGAACGAACACTGACTTCGCTGCAGTCGCACTGATGTGACGTCACGGCAAGGACTCTCCTGCTCCGCCGCAGCTGGTTACCATTTTCTGAGCCCGCAGCGTACCCGCTCTTTAGCGATACTATGGTGATTACTCGTCCCTTTCGCGATGCATATCTCGCAAGGTACAAGGTGGAAGGATTCTTAACTAGCGAACGTGATCTAAGCTGTAGAAAGTTGTGAATACATAGCTTAGCATAGGCAAGATTCAGTCCGAACGGAAGATTTGCTGTGAAAATGGTGATGCAGGAGAGAAAGACGTTCGTTGTTTTAACCATGTACTCCAAGAAATCGATGATAAGAAAGTATGCTGAGTGGTTCTAACTTCATTAACACAAATAACCCTAGTGGAGGTGAAACCCTCATATATCTTAAAGGATTCGCCCGCGAACAACTCAGCCTAATAATGTAAATACGGTGCCTTACGTGTAGTGACATGAATATAAGGTCTACTGCACAATAACTTTGCTTTGTCTAAGCAGAAGCGTGCTGTTGGTTTTCACCCCCGTCGGCTGCCGTGACCGGCACTACGTCCTTAGCACCGCGACGCAGCAAACCTGATCAAACATTTCTAATTGCGTACGACAGAGCGCGGGAAGCGTGGGCGATTGTAAAGAAGAAAATGTATATTTTTTATTGTTATACCAGAGACATTATCGATGCTGTTTTTGTCGTTCCTGTGTAGCTTGCGACAAGCAAAAAGCGAGCGCAAACAGTGGAACAGCATACAAAGCGCGCGCATGTTAGGCAGGCGTGCTACGGCCGGCTTCGATGAGTCTGTGCCATGACGTCATGAAAGCCTCCCGTTAACGGCGCCACCCCAACTCCTTAGGGCTAATAATACGTGGTCAGTTAAAGCACTGAGCTACCCACAGGATTTACTAGAGAGAACTCTGGCCTTACAATCATTCAGCCACCATGGTGATGATAGGTAGTACATGAATTTGCCTTATGTTTGTGATTACGGCTTAGAACTCACTTGTGGGCTTGTTTATTGTTTCGGATAAACGAATGAATCGTTCTGAACTTCGGACTGAACTTGAATTTGTGAGCCTGAAAAGGTCAAGGTGTGGCAATGAAACTGCTAAACGTTTGCTGAACTTTGTCTTGTGAAGAGCAGTGCAGGTTAGACGCAGCCAAACCGACCCGAAAAAAGAAAGCTTAGACAAATTCGTGCATTACCCACCCTTCCCATGATGGCTGAAGCGCCATGCGTCACAGCTTCCGTAGGTACTAGCACCAGATTTACCTCTAGTGTAGTATTTGTAATCTTCATGAGTTACAGCCTCCGAAAGAATATCAAGAGATGGGAAAGAAGGGACAGGACGGCAAAGGGTGAAGGGGAGCGACGAAACTGAGAAATTGGTTGTCTGAAATGGAATCAGCTCGCGCAGGACCGGGTGAGTTGGATATTAGGGGCGATTGCTGTGCCCAGCAGTTCACATAAGACGATTTGATTATGAGGAGGCTTTATTGACTTTACAGTAAAAGACAACTTGGGGAAACCACGTGCCTGTCTGAAAGCGTGACTGGTTTTGACCCACAGATGGTAGTAAAACGTACAGTGCGATTTGGTAGCAATTCTAATTCTTTAGAATAGAGGCCTGGCCACGCGACGTTTTTCCGTTTTAGGGACAACAAAGCTTTTTGTTCAAATAAAGCTGTATATTTTTCATCACATCCATTGTGTCCGTTAAACAGCAGAATATAAAATACTCACCGTAGAAAAAGAGTGTTGTGCGTTGGATGACAGCGCAAGTCCATTCTTGATTATGGGAGACTAGCTTCTCAAATATATATTTTGTTCCTGCATATGTGGAAAATTGAGGATAGTAAGATGTGTTATGTCCCGACTGCGAGGAATAAAAGCGATAGTCGAATGCATTGCAGCAGTGTCTCATACTAGATTTCAGAATAATGTACCACGCGCACTCATTCCTTCATTTTTTCGGGTGATCCGGTTTCACCCATAAGAACTGTCACCTCTTCCACTCCTCACAGCCCCTGCCGTAACGTTCAGAAGCTTTTCAGCTGCATTAGACTCCTCAGTTAAGATTATGCAGAGGAGAGGAGTAACCGAATTTATTATAGAGCTAACGCTAGCACCAAGGGTAATGCTGGAAAGTTTAACGAGGGATGTATAAAAGCCAACATATTTCACATAAGAACCGTTCACAGACGGCTGACGACAGTGATTGCCGCTATCCGTGTGCAACGGGTATTGCTTGTATGTTGGTTATTCATTTCCTGGCCTCAAGTTCATTCAAAAAATAGTTTAGTCTTAACAACCTGACTGCCTCCTTGGTCCCCATCGCGACCGCCTGACAATATATTGTTCCCTGAAAGTCGGTTCCTTGAATAGGCAATAACCATTTGCACACCATTTTATGTTGTATGGTATGATCGTGGGCTTGTGTGAGAATTAGCTAATTTAAGCATCCACTCAAATTTCAATACGCATCGATGAGTATTTGAGATTAAATTACACGATTAACTGTGAAAGCGTAAGGTATTGTGCGAAGCCGGCCGCGCACAAGCGTGCAGCGTGGCGAGCTAGCATATCAGAGCTGCGGAACAAAGAACGCTTCATTCAGGAACAGCGAACCGTTCTCATCCCCGCTGGCGTTTGCTTATCGGTTTCTGATAGTCATAAACAAGAACTTGGTGGGCACTTGAACTTTGCCTTGAAGAGTAATCGAGGCCATTTTGCCTCTTTTTCCTGCTATCTTGCCAGGCTTCCTTTCTTGGTGGTCACCTCAACCACGTCGCGAAGAAGGAATCGTCTATGCTTGTAGCACTGACCCTTTTGAACTCTCCTAGACTGTCTACAGCAACTACAGTTGTAAAGTACCCACTAGGCGATATTTCATCGTCTTGAGAAGTAGAAGAGTGCCCAGTAAGTCCTTGGAAGGCAGTACGCGCATCTACACAGCTCTGCATTTTGTTGATGCTTAAGTTCATGATGATGATTGTAAAATATACATTAATGCTGTGTGATTGATGAGTCTTTAAAACGTGCAATTCACAGAGTGTAACACTTGGGGTGATTACACGTTTGTACCACGCCATATTCCACGTGGTAAAGCTACTGCGACATACATGACGTCAATGCATGGTTTATTTCCGACGCAGTTTGAAGCAGTGGCATTGATATGGAACGCCTGGCTCACTCGCTGAACGCCTGTGTTTTATTACCTCTCGAACCACTGATTTTTATTATTCGCAGAAGTCGCAATTTTTTGGTCACGAATGAGGCCAATTTTTGACTGACAAGGAACGCCGCCGACGCCCGCCTGGAATCCGAAATTTCTGTGAAACGCACATATTACCTACATCTCTTACTGCGTTAAAGGCCGACGCGCGTCGGCGCTGTCATAGAAAGCAACCGTAGCCAAAAGCTTGCAGCAAGATAAGGCTATTGCCTGTACCAGACGCTTCAGAAGGGTCGAATTACAAAGGACTGAAGCCTAGGGCAATCACGCGACCAGGTCCACCGATTACAAAGCGCTCTGACGTACCCAGTCGTTACAATGATGAATTATGGCGTAGTGGGCACTTCGCCACTGCACTTGTAGTAGGCAACTATTTTAGGAGAGTTAACAGCACGCAATCGAATTAGCAGTACGCGATCGCGTGCTACTCGTGAAGGTAAAGTTAATGCGTCCTCCACATTTTTCCTCATGCAGGTGCAGTAGCGCTGCTTTCCCATAGTGAAAGTCGTCCAACGGACACATCGGGAGTTGTACTGAAAATGGAAATGAATTAGAATATTTTTTATTGCGATAGCAATTATATGGACACTCTCGGAGCCGTCGCCGTCATGTCCTGGATATATATATATATATATATATATATATATATATATATATATATATATATATATATATATATATATATATATATATATATATATATTGTAGCGAAGCTTTGGAACTATACAGTGGGTCATTCTCTCCAGCGCCTTCTAGTGGGTCGCCCTCTTCGACGAGAACGAGCAGCTCGTGCTGAGAGTCGGTCCCCGCCTTGGCTGTCGCTGTGTGCATCGTCGCCAATAAACGTCTTAACAATTTGGTGGAGAGTGCTGTGCCCTTAAAACAACTTCGGCCCGCATTCGATGCCCTTGGAGCTTCGATCCCGTACCGTACCATCTACCATGCCCCAAGACGCCGCTCAGCAAACGCTTCCTCCTGCGCCGACGCCATGTCCCGCTGTCCCCCCGCATCCGCGATCCTCCTATCTTATCCGGCGCGCATGGCACCGACTTCGAGGACTGGCTCGCCATTTACGAACGCGTGAGCATCCCCAATAAATGGGACGAGGCAGGAAAATTCAGCAACCTGGTTCTCTACCTCGCGGGTGTGGCCGGTATGTGGTACAACAACCACGCATCCGATTTCCCGACTTGGTCCGCTTTTAAGACCGCCGTCGTCGACGTGTTCGGCCGTCCTGCCGTTCGTAAGCTGCAAGCCGAACAGCGTTTACGTGAACGAGCACAGCAGTCCGGCGAGTCCTTCACTAGCTACATCGAGGACATCCTTGACTTGTGCAAGAAAGTGGACGCGAGCATGTCAGAGTCTGAGAGGATCACGCATGTTGTCAAAGGCATCGACGACGATGCCTTCACCATGCTCCTGGCCAAGAACCCTCGCACTGTGGCAGAGGTCATTGCGCTGTGCCAAAGCTACGAGGAGCTGCGCCGGCAGCGCTTGATGACCCGTCGACCGCCGTCACGCGACGCTGATCTCGCGGGCTTGTCGGCCGCTTCTGACCACACCACCTTGCTCGCCGAAATCAAGTCGTTCGTGCGTGAGGAAATTGCCCGCCAGGTCTCTTTACTGGATTTCGCTCCACCGCAACATGTTGGACAGCCGTCAACTACACTCCTGCCTCCCCTCCGCCGAGCGATTCAGCAGGAAATCGCGGAGGTCATTCCTGAATACCACCAGCTGCCTCCAGTACCTGCGCCACTAAGCGACGCACAAGTTGTAACCAGGCCGCCCCCACCGATTCCTGTGGCTGGCCCGCTTAGTTACACCGAAGCCGTCGCCAGACCCCAGGCCTTCGACGCAAATGCCCCGCATACATACGCCGACGTCGTCCACGTGCCACGACTGCCGCCCGCCATGCAGTCATATCAGCAGCCGCCTCCCCCATCGCGTTCTGCGACATGGATGGGACCCGCGAACCGATGGCGCACTTCCGACAACCGCCCCATCTGCTTTGCCTGCGGAAGCGCCTGTCACGTCGCACGCTATTTCAATCGCGTGCAGCAGCCTCGGGTCTCATCCAACCTTCCCAGCCAATCGAGCCGCGCTTATTATGACCAGTCGCCGCCTATGTCACCGACGTCCCGCCCCGCACCATCTCCACGCCGTTCACAGTCTCCACGACGTCGCTCACTGTCGCCGATGCGACCACGTCCACCCGCACGCGACCAGGAAAACTAGTCGTCACAGTGCACGAGGGAAGGGCTGCGACGCTGTCGAACTGCGAAAGCCCTCAGAGAAGCCCGTCAAACGTGATAGACGTGTTTGTGGACGGTGTTCGCGCATCTGCCCTTGTAGATACTGGCGCCGCCGTATCCGTCATGGACGCAGAACTTAGCCGATTACTGCGCAAAGTAACGACGCCACTTTCCAGGCTCTCCCTACGTACAGCCAGCGCCCAAAGCATTCACCCTACAGCGGTGTGCACAGCCCGCCTCATGATTCGGGACGCGATGTACGCCGTCGAACTGATCATACTTCCTGCATGCTCTCACGACGTCATCCTAGGATGGGATTTTCTCTCCCGCCACGACGCCGTCATTCATTGCGCACCAGCTGAAATAGAGCTCTCATCATTCGCTGATTTGACGCCGGCTGACAGCCTATCGGCTGCAAGCAAGGTACTTGTAAAAGACGACACCAAAGTGCCTGCAAACTCGTCAACGGCAGTGTCGGTCTACTGCGCCAGTCTTTCCGACACCGTTGCACTCCTCTCGCCATCTGACCGTGTTTTCATGAGGAAAGGATTGCTGGTTCCTTTCGCGACCGCGCAAGTCGCTCACGGCAGCACCTCTATTTTTGTTATGAACTCATCGCCGTACAGTGTTATGTTGGTGCGAGGGGAATGTCTCGGCAGGGTGGAACCCATCGAAGACGCACAAGTTATGGATGAACCCTATGACACGCACTGCCCAAGTTCCAGTACGCTCAGTGCTGTTTCTACATCTGCTTCATCATCCGCTGATGTATTTGGTTCCTCCATTCCCGACAACCTTACGCCGGTCCAGCGTTCCCAGCTTCTGGGCCTGTTGGAAGAATTTCGCTCTTCTTTCGATGTCGCTCAACCTTCTCTCGGCCGCACGTCCGCCGTTACACATCGCATCGACACATTCGCCCAACCACCACTGTGGCAACGTTCATATCGCGTATCTCCCACAGAACGCCGTGTAATCAACGAGCAAGTCGACGACATGCTTCGCCGCGATGTTATTCGACCCTCTACAGCCCCTGGGCGTCTCCTGTCGTTCTTGTTGCGAAGAAGGACGGTTCTGTGCGGTTCTGTGTGGACTACCGACGCCTCAACAAGAGCACTCGTAAGGACGTGTATCCACTACCGCGAATAGACGACGCCATTGACAGCTTGCAAGGAGCCCAATTCTTTTCATCTCTCGATTTGCGCTAAGGGTACTGCCAAGTACCTATGGCTGAGAACGCCCGACCGAAGACCGCTTTTGTCACGCCTGACGGCTTGTACGAATTCAACGTCATGCCGTTTGGGCTGTGCAATGCGCCCGTCACCTTTGAGCGCATGTTGGATACCGTTCTGCGCAACCTGAAATGGCACACGTGCCTGTGCTACCTCGACGACGTCGTCGTTTTCGCTCCGGACTTCTCCACGCATCTTGAACGCCTGCGGCATGTTTTGACGCGTTTGAGTGACGCCGGTCTGCAACTGAACCTAAAGAAGTGCCGATTTGCAGCACGGCAGCTGACAATACTCGGCTACGTCGTGTCCAAGGACGGAATTCTCCCCGATCCAGCCAAGCTTCGGGCCGTGGCCGAGTTCCCCAAGCCGACCTCCGTCAAGGAACTGCGCAGTTTCGTAGGACTGTGTTCCTACTTTCGGCGCTTCATTCGAAACTTCACGACTAACATATCGCCGCTGACAAAGCTCCTCGGAAATAACGGGCCTCTCCATTCGTGGTCGTCAAAGTGCGACGACATCCGCGTGCTGTACCGACATCCGCGTGCTGTACCGCAACGGACGCCAGCATGCTGACGCCGACGCCCTGTCGCGCTCTCCCTTGCCTGACGACAATGCCCACAGCTCAGCGTCTCACCTTGCCGTTTCTTCCATCGAACTTCGTACCCTCGCTACCGAACAGCGCAAGGATCAATGGATTGCCTAACTGATAGACGTGCTGAATGATCCATCGGCAACACCATCCACTCGCGCGTTGCGTCGTCAAGCCCATCATTTCGCCGTTCGCAACGACCTCCTCCACCGACGCAATTCAACGGTGACGGCCGCCAGTGGCTACTAGTCATACCCCGCAGTCTGCGCTCTGACATATGCGAGTCGTTCCACTCTGATCCTCAATGTGCGCACTCCGGGGTATCGAAGACTTACCACCGCATTCGCCAACGGTACTTTTGGCGAGGAATGTACCGCTACGTGCAGAAATTCGTTCGCTCCTGCATAAATTGTCAGCGCCGCAAAACTTCAACGCACCTATCGCCGGCAGGTCTGCAACCTCTACCCTGCCCTGACAGCCCTTTTTGGCGCGTTGATATCGATTTGTATGGGCCACTTCCGCTAACGTCGGCTGGTAACCGCTGGGCCATCGTCGCTGTAGACCACCTCACGCGATACGCCGAAACCGCCGCCCTCCCCGCGGCTACCGCGCGATGTGGCTTCCTTCCTGCTCCACCGATTAATGCTGCGTCACGGTCCACCCCAGGAACTGCTCAGTGATCGAGGCCGTGTCTTCCTGTCCGAAGTCGTCGAAGCCATTCTCAAAGAGTGCAATGTTGTTCACCGTAAAACGGCTGCTTACCACCCGCGGACGAATGGCCTCACCGAACGCTTCAACCGTACGCTCGGTGACATGCTCTCCATGTACGTCGCCGCCGATCACGCAAATTGGGATGTCATTCTGCCATTCGTCACCTCCGCCTATAATACCGCCCCTCAGAGCCCTACTGGTTTTTCGCCTTTCTTCTTATTATATGGAAGGCACCCGTCGCACACCATCGACACGATACTTCCATACAAGCCGGATCCATCTGAGTGTGCGCCTATTTCTAACACAGCCAGGCTTGCTGAAGAGTGTCGAGAGCTTGCAAATAAATTTACTACACATGATCAAGAGCGGCAGAAGAGCATTTGCGCTGACACAAGCACTTCTGCGCCTACGTTCCCCCCCCTGGAGCACTCGTATGGCTCTCAATCCCTACCACGGCAACTGGCCTCTCTTCAAAACTACTGCCCAAATACGAAGGCCCCTACCGTGTCGTCGAACGCACTTCCCCTGTAAACTACCTGATCGAGCCCATCGAACCATCTTCGCACATGCGCCGTCGAGGGCGCGACATTGTCAACGTGGAGCGCCTCAAGGTCTACCGTGACCCGCTCATAGTAACCAGCTGTTAGGTCGCCAGGCGGCTCCCTTTTCGTACCCGGGGTAATTGTAGCGAAGCTTTGGAACAATACAGTGGGTCATCCTCTCCAGCGCCTTCTAGTGGGTGACCCTCTTCGACGAGAAAGAGCAGCTCCTGCTGAGAGTCGGTCCCCGCCTTGGCTGTCGCTGTGTGCATCGTCGCCAATAAACGTCTCAACAACATATATATATATATATCACAGGCATAAAGAAAAAAAAACCAGTATAAAAAAATTCCAAAGCACCTGATCGGGGATTCGAACCTGCAACCCCTTGCTCCGCAGGCTGCTGCGCTAGAGATACAGCCACGCGCCATGCTTGTGCCGCGATATAACGGTGAGCTCTTCATATGCACCATTTACCGCTCACGGTACGCAGATCTCGGAACAGCTTGAGTGTGCTTTCCATCACGCAACGCTTTTACATTTTCTTTCAGATTGAAAACTGCCCTTGAGACGCGCACGAAAAGGTGGCCCCTTTCTGTACCACTCATGATGTAGAAGGAAGAAAAAAAAAAGGGAATCGTGAGGAAATGCGAATGCATTTCGCGCGCGCTTCACTCCATTTATATATGGTGGTTGTGGTTCGAAGAAGGAAAAAGGCGCCTAATTTCTGCGGCCCGGTCGGGAGCACGGCGCAGTGCCTGTTTGTTTTTTTTTTCTTTCTGTTTTTTTTTTCTTTTTTTTTCTTTTTTCAAAATGTTTAAAAATTTTTTTTTTCATATATAGCTCCGCCGAGCTCCCGCGATGCGAGCGCCCTCACACACCAGAGCGCGCTCCTCCTCTCCACTCACTCTCCGCTACTCCGCCCGCACCACCTGCTCCGGTTGCTAGGGGCGAGGATAAGCGCGCGCGCCCGCAGCTGTTGCTATGGGAGAGGGAGTGAGAGCGGAGTGATAACACCTGCCGAGGCCGCCGCGGACAACGCCAACGCCGGATGCCTGACATAGCCCGACTAGGAAATGCATTCGCATTTAAAACACTGGGCACACTTGGGGTCAGACTCTGCCGCGTGGCAGGAAACGCAGAGCGGTCATTCCACGTGTCGCAGTTTAAAAGAAAAAAACATCAAACAGCGTAGGTTTCTGCATTGTGGACAACTGCATCGCTTTGTTCAAATACAAACACGTAACAACTATGACAGTTGTTAGTTCACGCTTGTCCTGTGTATACCTATACGTTCTTTTTGAGCGTCCTTCTTCGTGCTGCAGCGGTGCGCTGGAAGTACCAAGCTGCTTGTCGTTCTTCGTGTGACATTCTAATTTCTTGCTATCGCGTTTATTGTTTCGCCCTATTGACGAAACTGTGACTTTTTATTTGTAATCTGTCATATCATCACGTATAAACACACAGAGCGGCACAGAAAGTTGAGGCGCCAGTGCCAGCTGCAGATTTCTGGAGGCCCCGCCCATCCTGGCAAAGGGGACTAGGTCATTTTTCTGTATCAACGCTGACGGTGCATAGTAAACATTTGCTCCGATTTCTTTCTGACGCGGAAAATGCATTCCAACCTGTATCAAGTGACGTCTAAAGTGTGTAACAGAGCACTTGCAAGACCAAGAGCCTGAATGCACATTATGGCATGTAAGGAGCGACACCGGGCGTTTGAGCGAATTGACATGCTTTCCTTTCACGTTTTTTGTTCGCATCAACATCACTGGGAAAAGTAATTGCCTGTATTTTCTAATGACATTATTATACAAGCGTTGATTGTGTTGTAGAAATTGAGCTCTCCATTAAGAGCTGAAAATAAGCTGATTGTCGTATGGGCCATGGTGTGCACCATGGTACACACCATTACGCATATCATATAAAATACCCACTCTGTGAATAGCTCCAAATAAACTGAACATGAGCCGTGGTGTGCACCATGGTGGCCACCTTTGTGCACACCACTGTGCGCCGTGGTCCATAATGGTGTGGACAATGGTGCAAAACATTGCGCACCTCCTGTGAATGCATTAGTACAGCCTGTTTTTAAGAAATATATGACATTCTTGTTTTCGGTGTAATTCCAGTAATATCAGGGTGCACTTAGAGTCGATGTAGGCACCATAAATGCGAGGACGTAATGACTGCAGGCGTATAATTCGAGAGCCATGAAGCGCCATTGGCAGCAGTAATGTGGCTGCGGCTGTTGTATGTGAATTTTTGGCAGGTAACGATGCCATTTAGTGCGAAAGTACCCCTGCAAGGTGTCGCATATGCGCACTGAGGCTATCAGCGGTTACGTACGTTGACAAAGCATGTGCTCCTGAATTGACAGTTCTTTCCACTGTAGCCGAAAATTTCGGAAAACCGACGCAAGTCCGTAGAATTGATGTTGTAATCCCTGGAGTGCTTGCAAATTTGTTTTAGGAGCATTTCCCCTCGCAGGAAGAGTATCTCGCAAAGCTGCGAAATGAGGCATTGCATAGCTGCAACATTTATATACACATTTAACCCCCGACTCTCTACCGAGAAACATCGAAAGGTAGGCTATGGTAGACAGCTGTCCCTTTAAGTACAAAACATGCGGCTTCCATGACAGATCGCAGTCAATAATTACGCCTAAAAATGAGCAACTGCTTGCCCATTGCTAGGCCATTATAGTATACGGTTGCATTGCTTTGCGTGTAAATGCGACAAGGCAGCACTTCTCTGGTGAAAGTTCTAAACTCATTTTTCAAATACAACGCATTTAGCCGACCTACATTTCGTGTTCTTGCTCGCAGTTCTTGGCGTATCACCCCTGATGTCCAGTTGCAGATGTTGTCTTCATATATTGACACATGGATTGCATTGGCCAGGCATCTCATGAGGCTAACGCGCAGTAGGTTGAGTAGTGCCGTGCATAACACTACCATCTTGCGACACTATACAATCTGTTAGGTGGTAAGGTGTGATAATGTTCTAGGTGTCCATGAAGAGCTCCTGCCAGTGAAATAGCTGCTTGTCCACTCAAATGATCGGACGCCTATTCCGATTTCAGTAAACGTGTCTAAATTGCATGATGGGTTACATTGTCGTAGGCACCTTTTTTGTAGAGGAACAATGCTGCTGAGAGGCATTTCAAACGATATTATCATTAGGGACGGCGTATGTCGAGGACTGCGTAAATCTTGACCATACGGTGTTATTTCGCGTGCCCTTAAATCTAAGTGCACGGGCCTGCAACAATTCGCTTTCATCGAAAGGCAGCTGCCGCCACATTCGGGTGGTCTCATGTCGTTGTATATGATCTTTAACAAAGAGGCAATAAACAGGCAATGCTGTGCAAAGTTGTTTCTATTGCAGTTCACAAGAATATCACAAGGATCAAGGAGGCACTCGATGTGCCCTGAAGCTAGGCGCTTATCGCTCATCTGTGCGGAGTGTGCGGCGCCGCGTGTTGGATCATGCGGCGCCGCAGATAACACCTTCATGTCTTGCAATCGAGGACCTTCGCAAAAGAGTTAGAAAACTATTTTTTTTGAAAACCAAGTATAAACTTTAGTGGAGCTTCAAAATTTTTCTTCTTAGTTTAATGTGAATGCTTTGCTGTGATCAGTGCCGTGCTGTTGTTTCGAGAGCGTCTTATTTCTCCCACGAGAGTGTGATTTTATATGTGCATTTCTTTTCTTTATTGTATTTAGTGCGTTACGTTTTAGTTTCCTGCTGTTTTTTTTGCGCAGAGTTCTTCACTGAAGTATCATTTTCGTTTGTTTAGCTAAGCAAGCATTCGCCTTTTGCAATATGGCCATTTGCATCATTTCCACGTATTGTCTACTTTATGTTTTTTTTTTTGCATTGTGTTTATCTTGTGATTATTTTGTCATTTTATTGTCCATCCTGCGTGGGCCAGCATATAGGCCTGCAGTATCAATAAAAAAAAATTGGAAAAAAAACATCTAATTGTACCGTGTGCTCACCGCTTGTAGACCGTACCTCCTAAGCTTGCTAAAACTACGAATACCTGTCACAGTTGCATGGATGTTAGCGCCTGCTAATGTGCCAGAATTTGCGATTGAAAAGCAAGCAATGTCAATGGCACGGGACAGATTACATAACCCAGGTGATCAGAAGTGTGCAGTTGATATATTACGCTGCGGTTATGCATAGCCGTGAGTACCCGTGATCGCAAACGCTCGCGTAGCCAGACTCGCTGGAACTGATGCCCTGAAAATAACATCTGTGAAATAGAAAATGGCATCAGCTTACAATGCTTACGAGATGTAGCTCATATGTGCGATGCCGCCAATACTCAGCAGCCCTAGCTCTCGTCTTAAACTCGCTTCAATACGAGATCCTGCTTTCACATTATTTTAGAACGTCCCATAGGACTACATCGACTGCTGTGGAGCTTGCGGCACTCCGCAGTACACTTCGACATATTCAACTAGAGTCACCACTGAAATACGGCATATTCACCGACTCCAACTCGGCCCTGTAGTGTCTGTCGGGAGCTCTGCGTCGTGGTGCACAAGACCAACTAGTTTTGGAAATAAGAGAAACTTACCAGCAATTAAAAGACAAAGGGCATGACATTTTCCAGTGGTTTCCAGGCCACTGTGGCATCGATGGCAACGAGCATGCCGATAATTCGGCAAGAAATGCTCATGAAAGTGACGTGCAGGAAGCCATTCCATTATCAAGAACCGATGCAGCATCAAAGATGCGGTCGCTCGCACGTGTTATAAGACATTCAATGTGGAACATGGCTGGCTTTTTACATACCCGCCTTGAATTTCCATCCGGATTATACCGATTCGAAACAACAGTCTTCTGCCGCCTGTGGCTTGGAGTGTCATTCACGAACAGCTTTGCTAACCGAATAGGAGTGGCACAGTGTTGCCTGTGATCACTGTGGCAGCGAGGAAACCATTGCACACTGCCTTTGTGATTTTCCTCATTACAGCTCCCAGAAACAACAGCTTTCAGCAACGTTAGCACGGCTCGATGACTGGCCGCTTTCCAAGCAGTCAAATTTAGAGTGCCGGAATGTTCGAGCTTACAACAAGAAAGCGACGAAGGCGCTGCTGAAGTTTCTGCGGTCAACCGGACTCGCTAAACGACTATGACACTCCCGTGCAGGGTTGCCGTTGGGTAGACTTGACAAGGAGCCAGAAATCAAGCTAAAAGTAGCCAAAGTAGCCATGCCAGTGAACTTTATCGCCAAATTTGTAGCCAAATAGAAGTAAATCAGTATTATGACTAGAAATTTTGTAAAATCAATCATTTTGAGTCTGCGTAAACAGAAATAAGACCACATTTCTTTCCCTCTAGCTCTTCAAGGCAGATGTTAGCTGCTAAAATCATTTTTTCTTGATTTATTTTTTATTTACCGCAAGGCAATGAACATTAATGAGGAAAGTGGAAAAAAAAAGAAAGAAGAAAAGGAATAGAATATAGTGAGTAAAAAATAAACAATAAATAGACTTCCGACAGACTAGTAAGTTAACTTAAATTAACAGCGCAAAGACCGGACACCACACAAAGGAAACACACAGGACAAGCGCTGACTTCCAACTGAAAATTTTATTGATACGAGAGCATCTTATAAATGCACGTGACAACAGTTAAGGAACACCAGAGTGGAAAGAAGGGGGGGGGGGGAACTAAAAAAACTATAAAAAACTATGAAAAACAAAAAAAAAAAACGAAATGAAAAGATGTAACCGTCACAGCGGCCGGCTGCGCACACCCCCGCATTCTAAATAACTCAGCTCTCTGCCCGATAGAGCAATTGATGGCTTGCTTACGCATCCTTCATTTTCTCGCGTCATCTGGGCGGCCTCACTGATTACGCGCACTTGCTCATCTTTATTCTTATCTACCACAGTGGTCCCTTGAAACTGTGGATTGCATCCGCACGTGCTCACGTGCAATGCTAGGAAGCCGTCCTTGCCATTTCGAACGTATAAGATGTTGTCGTATCAATAAAATTTTCAGTTGGAAGTCAGCGCTTGTCCTGTGTGTTTCCTTTGTGTGGTGTCTGTTCTTTGCGGTGTTAATTTAAGTATGCATAACCAACTAGCCCAGTCAGCTACACTCTTAAGACTAGTAAGTTTCGGGTTTTACAAAATAGAATTATTTCAAAGCGATAACCAAAGGGATGGACATATAGTGCGGTGATAAAATAAGTGGGTCGTGGAGCACGCTACTCTGGTACATTCTACGAAGTAAGCTCGAGCGGCAAAAATTTCGATGCGCAGCTACAGAGGGTGCAAAAAGCCTGGATTTCGCGGCCCTTATGTTAGCAGTGCAGTTGTAGTCAGAAAGAACTTTACATTATTCCTTTTAATATTACATGATATATATGAGCATATAAATATTCATAACAAGTGACGGGTTATGTAATCCAAAGCTGTTCAAGAATATTAGTGTTTCGGGGAGACTAATACCCTTGCATTTTCTGACGTTTATTTCCCTAAATCATATTTTGGATCCGGTGGCGCAGCCACTATATCGTATTAGTATAAGTTCCGTGCATATGTATATATTTATGCAGGAAGGAGTTCTTCCCAGAGACAAAGTAATTTAGGAGCATGCATTCCCGCCAATAAGTCGGTGGGAACGTTAAACGCTGAAGCAGTTTTTCCTTGGAGCTGCAGACCGAAATTCATTACTAGATTTACCATAACAGACCAGCTTCATTTTCGTGCTAATATTTGTTTTGCGTGGGGGTGCTTTGATGACAGCGTGTTTCTGGGGCCATTACATGTGCGTGCATTAGCTTACGTGGCAGAAAAGGTTGAAAACAGGGGCTGAACTTTAGGCTTTCTTGTTCTTTTACCTGCAAATATCACGAAAGCTGGCTACTAAATGCGCCTAAGCAGAAGTTCAATGTAGCCAAAAAGTAGCCATGGCGCCAACCTCAAATATCCGTAGCCAGACGGGGTCCAAAAGTAGCCAATTTGGCGCAAAGTAGCCACCAACGGCAATCCTGCTCCCGTGCTTTAGTGTGGGAGCGTTTTTTTCTTTTTTCGTCTAATTTTTTATCCATTCCTCTTTTATTTTCCTTCCTTACCGGTCTATCACCCCTTACATTTTCCCAGTGCAGGGTAGCAAAGCGGAAAATTTTCTTCTGGTTAACAAACCTACCTTTCACTTAACCTCTCTCTCTCTCTGCTTTCACGACCGATGCTGTCATAGTAAAGCGCACGCTCACGGTTTCTAACGCTGACGTGTTGGTGAGGTTTTAATGCTTCTTTGCATCTCCTCTTGGCCAGTCGCTACTCTAGTCCTTATGCCTCCGCTGTACGTTATTGTCATTCTTACTGTTGATTTCTAGGGTATTCATTTCGCTCGATGTCCGATGAACCCGGTGTTTGCTTTATTTCATCTCAACTTGTTGAAAATATTCCCGCGGCAACAAAAACCGAACGCGGCACAATATCCAGGAACTGGAGCGTCGTCCGACGAGTCAGTAACGCTACAATAACCACACGAATAATTAGACAGAATTATTTATAAAGAATGCTAAATTCAATTGAACACATATGAACCATATTGTCTATCGGGATCACAAATTGGGATTCATGAAACTGAAGCATTTTCCATGTTACTGCACAAGTGATTAACGTACTTTGAAAGCATTCTTGTTAGCGAAGCTGTGGAAATATTACTCACTCCCGTGCTGCAGGACCATGGCGTTTGGCGTACTATTTACGCTGGTAGAAAATTTCCAAGTGTCTGTATTAAAAACCTTTCTGCGGGAAAAAGAAATCATACTGTAATGATGAATCAAAGAACTTGTACCTCTCTCATCTTACACATGTCCGCTTGATTCAAATTTTGTTTGCAGCACAACGTGAGTGTCATTAATGTCTTTACGATATCGCCAAGTGCATGTCATGGCACCTGCGGTTGATCTATACTCCCACATATTTTCGTTTGTAATAAATAGCTGAAAAAAAAATTTGCCATATCATAGTTAATAAACTTAAAATATCTCCCACAAAATAGGGAACAGCTATGGTATTCATTTGACATTATCCCACTTCCATTTTGAACTACTACCACCTGCTATTGCTTCGTTTTCTCGTTTAGTGATCTCAAACAAAATCAAGTTCTGGTGTAGCTTATCTCAGCGTAGAGCACTTCGTTTTTATCAAAGCAAGAATTCAAATAACTGACTTTAGCCTAAAACATTCTAAACTGGTAGCACACAGTTTTAAACACTGTTATTTTGTGTTGACGTAATAAGCACATCAGAATTTTTAGTGGCTTTTTCAGAAAATTTTGAACATTTCTAGGGTAAAACTACAAAACAGGTCGTCAAAACATAGCTAAATTTCAAGAACATAATAAGAATTCTGCCGACCGTCTCCGAGTTTCGGCAAGACTGCATTTTCTGGGCGCATTTACCATCACCACTGCATGACACAAATGTTGGATCGCTACAAGTAGCTACAATCTCGCCTGAATGCTATGTCATCACAATCATCATCAGCCTAACTACGTCCACTGAAGAGCAAGTGCCTCCCCCCATGCCCCGCCAAACAACGCAGCTTTGTGCTTGTTGCGGCCATGTTATACCCGCCGACTTCTTCTGATATCCCAGCGCATTTGCCTTCTCTTGAAACCCAAGCTGGTACTATTAAAGACCACAGCTTAATTTTCAACACGCTATATGCCCTGGCCATGTCCATTTCTTCTTTTTTATTTCGACTAAGATCTGCTTAACACCATTTTGTTCACTGACTCACTCTGCTCTCTCCTTGTCTATTAAGGTTACACCTGTCGTTTTTTTCTTCTTTCCATTGCTGGCCTGGTGGCGTCGTCCTGAATTTAAGTTGAACCCTCTTTGTATGCCTCCAGGTCTATGCTGCGTAGGTAAGTACCGGCAAGATGTAGCTGTTATATGCCTTCCTCTTGAGGGATGGTGGTAGACTACCATTCATTATTTGAGGATTCTGGCCGAATGTGCGTCACCCCATTCTTATTTTAGTTATTTCACTCTCATGGTTCGGCTCTGCGGTTACTACCTGCCCTAGGTAGATGTATTCCTTTACAACTTCCAGTTCACGCCACCAACTGCAAAGCGCTGTTCTCTTCTGAGACTGTTGCACATTACTTAAGTTTTATGCGCATTTATTTTCAGACCTACTCCTCTCCTTTCCGTGTCCAGTTTAGCAATCCTGAGTTGTAATTCTTCGCCTGCGTTACTCATCAATGCAATGTCATCAGCGAGTCACAGGTTACTAAGATACTCTCGATTAACTCGAAATGATGCCATCTTATATCGGCTCCCTTACACCAATCGATTAATTTCGAAAGCTCTGCCAGTTCTATTTTTTGCTGTTGTGCTTGAGACTTTAATGATTTGACGTTTCTCAATGAGGTTTTTTCGTCTCCTTGGAGAGCTTGCCAGTGTCCTGCACCTCCAAATTCTACTGAACATTCTGTAATGATAGTCGTCACGTTATCGTTCAACGCATCAAGCCTAATTAGGGTTTTCTTGGTTAGGGCAGAGTATGTATACCCGAGTGCAATGCTAAATTCCTCCACTTTCCCTCTGAGCTCTCACTCTTTAACTGGGTTCTTGTGCATCACTTTCTGTCATTCCTTCGTCAAGTCTAGGTGATTCATTCGTTAACACTTTGTCACACGCATAGAATTTGTTAAGTCTTTTTTTTTACAGTACACTTCAAAATGTACTCTTGCCAATTTTTAAGTGTTTGAATTTTGCTAATACTTGATGTTTGTTCGCATTGCTAGTTGCACATGCCATTTGTCCTTGTTTTGAATTTATGCGAATTATATTTGTAATTTCTTCCATTTGACTCATTTTATCATTTGTGATTATCATAACGATTTCTTTTATTTATGATTAGTCTTCCCTTTTATTACTGACGCATTACAATCTGTATAAAATATATGACTCACTGTTTGCCCATATTCTTGTACCCCCCATTTATTTCTTGTTAGGAGGTCCCCCCCCGACAGTTTATACTTCGGGACCTCCGAATGTGTAATTATTTGTCTATGTTCTTGTATTTTTTTATCGTCAATATTACCGTACCATCCTTTGGTCACTGCACTGTATCTTGCCGGCCATTTTCACCCTCTGCACGATGCCAGGGGTGTGCGCAGTATGAATTGAATGTCATTATTAGTTCCTAGTAGCCCACATGCGTCTAGAAGGCATTCAAAATGCGTAATTTATTTCGTTCAGGGAGCTCTTCTTAAAACGCCCCTCTGGCATTTCTAGAACCCATGCCATATTCCCCCCACTGCCTGGTCTCCATCATGCTTCCTGCCTGCCTTGGCGTTAACGTCTTCCATCATTACAGTATACTGTGTTCTTACCTTATTCATTGCTGATTCTACATCCTCATAGAAACATTCAACAAAAATGTCCTCATGACGGGATGTAGGTGCGTAGGCAGGTATCCCTTTCATTTTGTATCTCGTATGTTTAATTATAATTCGTGGCACCGCACTGTTTATGCTTTATAATTTCTCTACGTTGCCAGCTACATTACACTTACTACTTATAAAATCCCCTATACTTTCCTAGGCATTATTGTCCGTTAGTTCTCATTAATATTGTGTAAACAAAGAAAAACGACCCCTTAAATTTTCAATTCTGTCCTTCATTAATCGCGAGGCTCTCCTTTTTGCAGACGATGCTTTCAGATAGTATGCGAGCGATTATTGGACAGTTGCCAGCTCGTAATAAGATCACGTGCTACGTGACGCCAACAGGCCGAAAAAGAGTGTTCCACATTCGCCGTCATCGCTACTGCCGGCACTGACTGCCGCTCTCACGATTAAATTCACATATATATCCCATAAAGTGGATGGGGGGGATGGCCGCCGCAGTAGCTCAGTTGGTAGAGCATTGGACGTCACTGTTTGTGGTAACATATGTCTCTTTCGTATAACAGCCCAGTGGTCCAAGGATGGTTTTGTGCTTCCGAACGGGGTGTTATGACAAAGAACGTCTTAAACACACATATCCGTTGATCGCTACAGGTCAGTGTTTCGAAATCGAACTACCGCTATGACGTGGCACTCTGTTCGTTGCTCGTGTACTTAAAAAAACGCAGCTGCAAATTAAATAATCCTTACCGCGTATTGCCACATACACTGCTAGGTTCTCAGTATGTTAACCAAAAGAGTGGCCATTTGATTACCGTTATTAAGGTATGAATGTATTGATGACAAGCTCCTCACACGTTCCTTTGTAATTCCTAGTTATAACGAATCTGCAGTACTAAATAAAGTGAATGGCCAACGTTATGTGAATGAACTTGGGTATTGCCCTTTTGTCGCAGCACAAAAGGAATTCCAGCTGGTTAGTTTCCATTTCATAGTCTTCAAACTAAATGAACATCAGTTTGCTGAGCTTAGCATGCGCGCGAAATTTTCACATACTGATCATCTCTTTAACCTGATAGCTTTGTGCACACTGCGTATTTGTGTCAGAATTGGGTAGTTCAACCAGAACTCGTGCATTTGTATTATTTATTATTTACGTTTACCATCCTCACTCCTTTCATTAAGGATGGTTTTTCAAATGTTCATTTCCAGTTGTAAACTACTTCTTCTAAATTATTCTTATGTATTGTTGACATTAACTGCATTAAGTTATCATTAACATATTAATCTTTCCCTGCGTCGTAAACAGCATTAGTTGTTTATTTGAATGAGCAGTAGAAAGAAGAAACACTCATTATAGTCTTAGATGACTTTAGCAGCCTCGCGGGACTATAAAGGGGAACTCCGGTGCATTTTCGCTCGCCCATACTGAGATAATGCCGTTTTCAAATAGTATTAAATGTCCTGCAACAGCTAGGGTGGTTCATTTTGCTGACACAGTCGTCAATAATTTTAAATAAGCAATGAATGGCGAGTCAAAACAGAAACCGAAACAGGGAGCTGCTCCGTGCTCCAGCCTGAGTATGCGATGACGTCACGAAATCCGCCACACAACTGTGCTAGCGCCAGCGTCGCCTCCAAGAAAAAAAGTGCGCGCCGCGCGCAGCGTCTGTCTGCTGGGCGAGAAAGGAGTAGACAGATGCGTCACAAACACAGGGTGGCCCGCATTGGAAGGCATGATTCCAGAATTGGCTACCAATTTGTAAAATTCCTTTTCCAAAATCTAAATGACTTACGGCTGCATAATTTGGCACATATAATCAGGACACTGAAGAGAAGATATGCTGAAAGTTTTATTCAAATCGGTGAGTATCAAAAAATCGCCGGAGTTGCCCTTGAAGAGTCATTTCGTGAATTCGGGTTACCTGACATAAGCATTCTTATTCATGGATATTATAGCTGTTTTACTGATGCTTCAAAGTAGGGAAATACTTATAATTTACTTACGAATATGAATCATCAGCAAATTAGACCGTTATAAAAGCTGAATTTGCGAGAAATTCATTCGCTCATCAGGCTGGCTCCTTTCGTTATTACAGAGACAGATTCCAACTTGGAAATGTAGTGTTTGTTATTCCGTGGAAGGAGCAGAAACTGCTTGTCGCTTGGCCATGTCACTCTACTTTAAGCAAAAACTGTATGTACCTTCTCGAAACCAGTGGCATGCTACCAAGCTCACAATGACCTTTTCTAGTTTTCTGTACGGCCTGCCATAAAAAAGCGATAAAATTAAGCTCGATGTCGCTGTGTGCGTTCTACAGGCGGTGTTCATGACAGCGTCTGTATGTTTGCGTGCTGAGAAAGAATACCTCATCGACTACGACCAAAACAATGTTTTCGAATAGGTCAAATTAGAAAACATTATAATGGAGCGCCACACATAAAGGTCAGTTCTAATGTCAGGTTTTAGACAAGTTGGCAGGTGACCGCTAAGTTGGTGAACATTAAAATGGAAATACAACTTAAACTTTTTTGCCAAGTCATTTTGCGGCCCCTTCGTGCGTTGTCGTCAAGGCGGCGTTATCAAAATGGGACAATAAATAAAATAACAGGAAATAATAAGTGATTGCTGTAAAGCTCATGAACGATTGATTGAAAAAAAAGTTGAAACACCTAGAAGCAAGGTAGAACAGTTGTTCAGATAAATTTATACGTGACACATCTGAGCAAATGTGTAGAGGCACGTAGGTTAGTTGGTTAGGTGGGTCGAAGTTCGCCATCGCAAGGTTTGCCAGTAGCGCCAAGTAAGAAAGCAAGGAAACTTAGACGAAAAGACGGAAAGAGGAGCGCTAGTAACTAAAATTCGGTGCCACTTCGTGATTGTGAAAGTTTTATATTCGTCATTGGTGTAAACTAAGGCTGAATTGTTAATGCGCCTCTTTCCTGTCGTCCAAGCTTCTGTGACATTGGTACTTAGCCTTACAACGAAACTCAACGATGCATCGTAAGATGTGGCCCACTCCATTGCTCGTCCTAGCTCCGAAACGAGAACTCATTTACTGATCGACATCTTCACCGCACAAAAAAGACGAGGACAGAGGGAGGTACGACGACACGGGCGGTAACTTTCAACTCGTTTATTTATGGAAAAACGCAGAAATATATAGCGACTTATGACATGCGCAGACACAGTTGCATGCGCTCATCGGCCTAGAGGGGCAACCACTTAAGACGATTTGGCGCACCTGTCTGCGCACTGTAATGACTGTGCGTGTGAACCACGGTTTCAGAGGATAAAGATTCTGGGCAGCAGCCAAGATCAAACGGCTCGACAGCTATTAGAAGCCTATTTCATTAGAAAGAAAAGTGGTGCCTGTGTCAGCGATTAGATTATTTTAATCAGAAATGGGTTTCTTCGATAAGTGGTTGCCCCGCTAGACTGATGAGCGGATGCAACTGTGTCTGCGCATGTCTTAAAGGGGCCCTCCAACACTTTTAAAGCCCGTATTTTTATTTGTGTTTTGCGTAGAGTGACGGCTGGGGATAATTTTAGCATAGGTCTAAGCACCGATATCAAACGATTTAGTATTTTAATCACGACATAAAATCACTACATCGCTGCCGAACGCATCAGCACGTAGTGGCGCTCGCTAGAACTGTTGCGGGCGGAAATGACGAATATTGGCAGCAGCCTATGATTGGATAAGTGTAACGTTAGAAGAGATCGTCTGGTGCCATCAGAACTGAGATTACTAATGTGTTTCATTTTTCTTTCCTGTGCTTTTTCTTTGAACCCCGAACAGACGCGGCCGCAACAAAAAAAAAAAAAAGAAAAAGAAAAAGATCACTACGACTACAAAGCCCGACAGAGACGCTGGCGACCATTTCGGCTTGCGCGGGTCGGATGTCCATACGAAAGGCTTCCCTC
Organism: Rhipicephalus appendiculatus; assembly: GCA_030522465.1. Classification (NCBI taxonomy): domain Eukaryota; kingdom Metazoa; phylum Arthropoda; class Arachnida; order Ixodida; family Ixodidae; genus Rhipicephalus; species Rhipicephalus appendiculatus. The sequence goes on along the minus strand of JALIZH010008266.1, from coordinate 82,924 downwards.
TCTCTCTGTTCCCTCTTGCTTCTGTGCGTTTGCGAGCTGCCTCTTTCGCACGTGCGGCAGGCTCTTCATTGTTGTTGAAGGGGTTGAATGCACCCTTGTAGTTCGTCGGGCGGCTCACCGAACAACTCCTCAGAATGCGAGGAGGGAGTGACATGGAATGTTGTAAAGAACAGCAGAAAATACCTCGCTTCGAAACAGTAGCGCCCGCTCACGTTCTGACAAGTCAGGCGTCAGGCACCACGTTTGTTACTATGGTGACGACGTCAACAACACGTTGGAAAGGACAAGCAACAATGGTGTGCGAGCTTCCCCTACGTAGGCGCTTCTACCTCACTTCATTGGGCACCCCGCATACGTCACAGGGCGAGTGAAATGTGGTCAGGTGACCGCGCGAAAATCAAGTTGAGGGTAGGGATTTTTTTCTTGTATTTTGAATTTTCTAAACCGAATAACTTAGGACTGCGTGCCGTTATCACTACCGTTCTTGCGGCATTAATCTGTCTGTACTTCAGTCTACACAACCCACGAGTAAAAAGTGCGGGGTTGAATAGTGTTAGAGGGCCCCTTGAACTCGCCATTGATTTCTACGTTTTTCCATGAATAAACGAGTTGAAAGTTACCGCCCGTGTCGTCGTACCTCCCTCTGTGGTCGTATTTTTTGTGTGGTCAAGATGTCGATGAGTAAGCACCAACTAGGTCATACACAAGTTCTTCTCGAGAACTCCTTTGTCACTCCTTTGAGAGCCTGCTTCGAAGGTAAAGAATGGCGCCTATAATTTACCACTAGCAACATAACGCTTTAGCTGAGTGCGTAGCGTGCTCGACCTTCAAATCCAGATTGCTTCTCCGACACGGCTGTTTCAAACTGCCCTGGAGGAGTTTGATGAGTTTCTCGCTGTGGCAGTGATGAAATATGAAAGTTGAAATTTATTGCCACCTTTATAGTTGCGCACAATGCCCGTGATAAATGGACTAGAATAGGCTGCATTCTTATGGGACATAAGCGCAAGGTTAACTCACCTTCAAGAATTACGCTGAAAGCTGGGCAGCAGGTCGTCCACTATGCTCATGTCACGAAGATATCAAGCGTGCCTAGACGGTATCAAACAATGAGAATAATTGTATACTAACTATATGTAAATAATTCGCGTAACTAGCTGTAAATAAACGATTCACTTCTCCTACAACAGCTTACAAAATATATGGCACTGCACCAGCTGCGGCTGCCGTGGTCTTACCATGATTAAAAAAGAAAAGATAGCGCCCGGTCACGCCAAAGCGTTGTGCAATCTAAAACGTGGCAGTATGTATGTAGTACAAGCTACAATACGTGAAGACCAGGCAAATACAATATAGCTGTGAAGGAAATTTCATAGACAGTAGGTATCGCTGATGCATTTCAGGCCACCTGGTAAGCCAGGTTTGTTTTATACTACGTAATATATTCGGATATTAGGTAAAAACGTTAGAGTACGATAATGTTGCTGGTTGTTTTCGTAGCGCCTTTTGTCATGAAAGGTCTTTATTTATCATATTTTTTTAGATTTCCCCTTAGTTTCTGCATTTTAGAGCTTAGATTCTGATGCAACTAAGTATTGTCTATTCTTATTTATTGCTTCATAATGATGATATACTCTGAAATATTTAAAATTACACACGTCAACAAGATATTTATGCATCTGATAAAGTGAATTACAAAAAAATTGTCTCGTAATGAAGCATTGGTTCTGTCTCTCCAATGACTCCACGTTTACATATAAAAAAATTGGGGGGACCCTAAACTTCGCCTTTCAGAGTAGAACGCGATAGCGATATCCTGTCCCGAGTGCCTACTTCATCCACTTAGTGCATACTTGGTATGCACCCACTACGTGGTGTTAAGGGAATACGCGCAGTAAGGTGTGGGCCGTTTGTAATGGGTGGCCGGCTTTAAACTATGAAATCGTTATGATAGCCACATATTCTGACACCCGATGGCAATGTACGCTTGTACCACGCAATATTCCTGGGATATTACATCTGATATTGCGATGCCTATATAAAGGACACTTGCGTTTGCGAAGCATGCAAGTTATTTTCACTCTATTTCCAAGCAGAGGAAGTTATTTTCACTGTATTTCTAAGCAGAGGTGTGGCTGTGTGGTGAACACCTGCTTGCCACGCAGACGGCCCGGTTTCGAGCCTCACTCGGACCTGGAAATTTTATTATTTTATTTGCATCTTTCTCGATTTTTCGGTCACGGACAAGATGATGATTTTTCGATCACAACCAACGACGCCGCCGCCGACGCCGACACCGATGCCGACGCCGGAATTTCTGCGAAACAAGCTCTTTAACGCTATCGCGTTAAAATTCGACAGATATCCCACGTCCCTTGGGAATCGATGTTATGCGAAGCATGCGGAGAGAAGGTGACTGTTTTTAATTTTTTTATTGAGCGAAACGTTGCGAAATGACGCTAAAGATATGTACAAATATACGCACACACATAAATTCGACAGTCACATATATTTTATAGAACCAGTTGTTTACAGTTGTGTAACGATGCCAAATGCAACTTGGGTATTAGCAGCGCCAGAAGCGGTGAGCTGATATGTAGCGCTTGTGCTCACGAGGATGGTAGCCCTGGACACTGCTACATTAATCAACTTCAGTGGACAGCGATTAACTACAATTGACATTAACTCGACGTGACGGCTGTATCACAGAAGCAGATATGTAAAGTTTATAAATTAGGATAGCCAGCACTGCAACAGCAATAGCCGTTGCACTAAAATTAGGGTCTATTTGAAAAGCAGTTCCGAGATCTGCCGTGTCTCTGTGCCAGAATACTTGATTGCCACGCAGAATGCTGGGGCTCGATTTATGCTGAGACCTTGACAATAATTCTTTGCATTCGTCTTGACAACGCTGCCGATGTCAGCTTTTTCTTAACGCTCTCGCGTTACAATTAGCAATGTGTGTTCTTGCCGTTCCTGGGTAGATATAAGCTGTGAGTCACCTGTGGCACATACCCGCACACCTGTGGCATATACCCGACGGTGGTATACGGGTATGTGCCACACGTGTCTAGCGGAAAGCGTTTGACGACGTACCCGACGGGATTGTCACATTATTCATCTCATGACCAGCTGGTCATATTCGTTAAACCATCTAAACCTCCCATACTAATATTGGTTGGCCCCAAATTAAGGGGGTGAGCACGAGAGCACCCAGGCGTAGGCGGCTAGATAGATAGCTAGATACCCTATCGAAAAAAACAGCGTTTCCAGTGTCTCCCAGTGCGTTTCAGCGCGCTGGCTGACACTGGAAACGCTGTACAGTGTGTCCCAGTGTACTCCAGCGCGCTGGGAGACACTGGGACGCACTGTACAGCGTCGCCCAGTGCGCTGAAACGCACTGGGACACACTATGCAGCGTCGCCCAGTGTCTTACAGCGTGCTGGGAGGCACTGGTCACGCTGTACACTGTCTGCCAGCACACTGGGAACACCGGCGGTACATTGGAAAAAACTGGGCGCGCTTGATGGACTTTCTATAAGAACTTATATTTGATCGCGAGATGTCGAGCGTAAAATTTACCGAATATTTTTAAAATGTTCTGTCCTGTGTGCTACACATATATCTATAGCTTTAGTTTCGGTTAGGCGACGTATGTGCTTGTAGGCTAAAGCAAATCATCTGTCGAGCGCGCGTGCGCTTTCCTTGAAGTGTGTTCGAGTGTCGTCAACGTAGTTTATAAACTACACCGAAAGAACTCATCATTCGCAACACAATATGGCAGTAGTATTAGTCTGATAATCAAGATCAACCTGCTCTAGCAGTCAGTCGTTCCCGCTCGTACCGCAGAAAGCCACACGTCACCGGCAGCAGTTAGCCGCTGCAACGCCCAATCTCGGCGTTTTTAGCTTCTGATTTGTGTAATCGAAGGTGCAAATATGACCTCGCTTGGGTCAGTTATGATCGAAACTACATTTTAGCGGTTATTAGACTCTTTGTAATGGAATATATATCTACGATCTTCACAGCTACCGTGGCTCACGAAGTGCGGCACTAAGCCTAATGCTCGTTTCGGCTAGAGTGAACTACTGCAGATCTAGTACGCGGAACGTAAACAAGGGGACAGAAAATATGTTCAAACGGGTGACGAAAAGTACAGTGTTCAGTGAGCAGTTCAGATGCACGATGTTTGCTGCGTAGGCATGACTAACCGCTTAGCGAGACAGTGCGATTGCCGCAACACATCTGCGACTACGCTCACAAGTTTTCGTGCAAAACGTGCCAGGTAGACGTTGTGATCCAAGGCAGCCCATAACAAACAAACAAACAATCTCCTGTCAGGTTGGCGCGAGCACGAAGAGACGAAGATCTGCGTTTCTAAGCGAGAAAACATGGCTATTGGATACCGGAATTAGATATAACATGAAGAAAAAATAACCTAAAGCTTGTCTTTCGTGTGCGGCGTAGCGGGTAGCGTGTCAGGCTCACAATGGGTAGTGCGTCAAGGTAGCAGGTTCGAATCCCGCGTGCGCGCTTTTTTTTTAATTTTTTTCTTTTTTCTTTTCTCCCAGTGCTCGTGTTTCAGCCTTAATTACGATGTGGGCATAACCAAAATTTTAAAAAACAATTTAAAAGCGCGATTTTGGCCCATAACGCGTGTCCCAGTGTGCAGCGCGCCAGCGTCAAGTGTGCCCCGTGCAGCGTGACAGTGTCCCAGTATCCAGCGCCACACTGGTCCCATAATCAGGTATGGCGCTGGGACAGTGCCACTGGGTTTTCCGATAGGGTAGATAGATAGATAGATAGATAGATAGATAGATAGATAGATAGATAGATAGATAGATAGATAGATAGATAGATAGATAGATAGATAGATAGATAGATAGATAGATAGATAGATAGATAGATAGATAGATAGATAGATAGATAGATAGATAGATAGATAGATACGTTTATAGACACGCTAAAAGTGCCTGAAGTACGCTGAGAAATGCTTCGCATTTAATATATTATTTATATTAGGCGCTTTCTACATATTATTTATTTAGCTTCATCCGCGTATGCTGAAATGCTACCTCACATCGACCTTTTTTTTCAGTCTTTCAACACATTACCCGTGACATTGGAAATCTCCCAGTGTGAACATTGTCATTATGTGGCTGCTTGCTCGCTTCTCAAATGATACAGCTACCGACTGGAGGGCAATTATAACCGGCCAAAGCTCGTTATTCGCAAACGTATATCAGCGCAGGTGGTAGAATGATAATGTCCTATTACAGCTGATATATTATGGTCGAGGTTTCCCCTGTGTCGTAGGGTAGAAAACTGTCATCATAAACAGGTATGTGCAGATGTACAGATGGTTAAGAGCAGTTGTACAGATGGTTAAGAGACGCTGAAACATCCTCCCAAATACGGTGTTTGCCGCACGTGTGTTCCCTTGTTAGTGTTTAGTAGACCAGTTTGGTGACCAGTGGGATTTTCTCTAATTTTGGGGACACATGCACGCTATAGAAGTCTTACAGTACACCTCTTATGGTCGAGGACTGAAAACGATACAGGGCAAGAGAGCGAATACAAAAAGAAACAGAAAAAAAGAGGGAAACAACGGGAAAGATACAATAAGAGAGAAACAAATAGTGATAGAGGTAAAGAAATAGAAAGACGCAGGCTGAAAAAAGAAGGATAGAAAAAGAAAGCAAACAGCCATATGTAGTATAGTATAGAAAGGATGTGAAAGAGACAGGTGAGAGGGTAAAAGCGTACCAAACCTCGGGCACCTAGGTGCCCACTGCTACGAGAAGCCGGAACCTGCGGCCGGCGTTGCAGAAGACATGCCGAGTGACGTAAGCGGGAGCGTTTGCAGCAAGCCAGCCCACCCCTTCCCCCCTCTTCCGCAGCAGATTGTTTTCAGCCATCGACAACAGTGCAACAATATGGCGTCTTCTTGCTACTCCAACGAATGCCACGCAGTCTTTTCTTCGTGGAACCCCAATAAATGCTACGTAGTCTTACAAACGCGTCTTTTTTATTATGACCAGCAAACATCACACCCACCAGTTTTCCTGTAACCCAGTCTTGCGTGCCCTAGATCTAGCTGCGCTAACATTTCAAATAAAGAAGAGTAATCCACAATATGTCTCAGATAGTTTCCTGACAGTAACAAGGCTGTGAATTTGAAGAACATGTTTATCGACAGAAGGTAATGTATTTACCCTGAGCAGCAGATTCAGTGATCTGGGAGGACAGGGAGGACAGCGTCGGTGTTCAGTGCAATCGTTTCCGTTGCAGTGTTTGACCGCGGCTATAATTCCTAAAGCAAGAACAAAAGATTTCAACCTGGCGGCCATCTTCAAGACTTCAAGCAAACGTGCATTCAGCTGTTACATCTGAAGTCGCGTATTTATTTATAGACTACTGTATGAACATCTGCATGGTGCTTCAAACAATCGTTTGTGCCATTTATTACAAATGACATTCAATTTAACAATTCTCGCTCGTGACGTCTATGGAAACAAGAAGACGTGCTACATCGACATTGAGTCTACAGAAAAAGCGGAAAATCCACACAGAAGTAATCGTGAACAATGATAATAAAATTGCTAAATACATAAAGCTCCTTGCTACGGATCAAGTGTTCCGACACAGTTCAATGCACTGGAATGTCAAGAAAAGGCTGGTAGCCATAATAGTGGTTCTTAAATTTATTCCTGAGTGTTGAGACCAGATCCCAGGAGCTGTCAATAGGTTGTGCGATATTCGCCCGTTTTGTGTTTCGTAAGGCATGAAGCTTACGCAACTCTCTCCCATATATTACGTATACAACAGACGATTAGGCTAGGGGAAGGCTTGGGGCCAATAATTGTTGTCTATAACTGTAGCGTAGTGATCGTGACATAAAATAAAATGAAATAAAGCAGGCGAGAAACGCTTTCCTTCGTGGGACCCCAAAAAAATCCCTTTATTCTTTCAAACTATTGTCAAGTTGTTTATATTTTTATCGCATGAAAGCATTTGCACACGTGCTTTTGCAAAAGGGAAATTGATATAGCTGAGTTAATTTGCGTTCACGGTGGAGAATGAGTAGGGGAATGGGACCTTGCCAATAGCTTGGTGCTTCTGCTATTAGTCATTTTTCTTCAGTGCTATAGTGGACGTTGCCTTCTCTTTGATGTAGGCTATACGCATTACAACAACAACTACAAAAAAGAGCCGTGGCGCCATACTGGTGGGATTTAGCAATAACTATAAATATGTTGGTTCTTTTTTTTTTTTGCCATTAAACTCGCTTGTTGCACTTTTTATACCGCGCAGATGCAGTTCCCAGGCAGAGCTTGGTGGGAAATAAACTTTCTAACTTCTAGCTGAAATGAAAAGCTAGCCGAAGTACGCATAGAGCCACGCTCACCCCTATCGGCCCCAACACAACTGCGTTTGCCACGTCTTGCGCGTTCCGCCTATTCACGCACTTCACGCTGTCGTGAGCAGCCGGCTCGTTATTGCAAATTGTTTCTGCGAAAAACACGAGCTGTTACTTCTTGCCGCTCTATTTTCTTGTCTCCTTATAAACCATAAACTACATTTCAGATATCGATTTTATTAGGGCGAAAACCATGATGCCTCGTTAAACGCAAAAAAAATGACCATTGGAGTCCCCCCCGCGGCGTCTGCGTCCACACGAGTGGTGGAACAAAATTTTCATCACGAAATGATGTCATCGTGACCTTAGAGATGGCGACCGCGTGACGTCATCATGACGTCACCATGACGTCGTATAACATGTCACATGATGCCATCGTCACACGACATTCTCACCTGGTCGAATGTGGGCCGATAGCGAAGACAGTGCAAAACAGGGTGAATGTGCAGAAAGCTTTCGAAGTGGTATATGGGGAAGATCAATGCATCGTATGGGAAGAGAAGTAACCCTTTTGCCGCACGGACGAGGCAATCAATGCGGTTAAAACAAATTGGAATATCGAGGTGCCGAGATCAGGAGTGAGCCATCCGGAAGATGTCCCTCTAGCGAAGGACCCATGGGAGCCTAGACCTGGGCACAAGAAGCAATAACCGCTGGGCAATCAAAGTTGATTGAACTTGACTCCATACGGAATAAAGCTAGCAGCTTTACTATCGCAGCGCGCTAATCATGTTTTCAAAAAAAAAAAAAAAAAGATCAGGCACATAAACAACACTCAGGTGTGCACAGGCCGAATTCCAACTAACCGATGCCACATTCGTTAGTTCGCACTCGTCCTGCGTATACCTGAGAGTTCTTTTCGTGCGTCCTTCTTTGTCTTTGATCAGCGCACTGTAAATATGGACTATGCGCTTCCAACTAATAACTTATCGCGAGCTCTTCTAGCTAGTAGCCTACCCCATTTTCAAACACGGCCGTTCCTCGGAGCGAAGTGAGTTTCGTATCGTAAATACCTACAACGTAAACACTGTGATGAAAGCACGACACGCAAAGATATTGCACACTCAAGAGATAAGCGTACGAGCACTCGTAACCACGCCCTGTAAGTTATAGGATGTGGTGTAGGCGCGCATCTCGACTTCGGCGGAATATGAGCGCCCCGTGTGCGCCGAATGAACACGCCCATGCACTCTGGAGATTTCCATTGCGCCAGTGCGCGTCCGGGTCGCACGCATTTTCTTCCGGAAACTTTTCTTTGCGTGCTACACAGATACGTTATATATATATATATATATATATATATATATATATATATATATATATATATATATATATATATATATATATATATATATATATATATATATATTATTAATGAGAACTAACAGACAATGATGCCAAGGAAAGTATAGGGGACGTTATTAGAAGTAATTGTAATGTAAATGTGAAGAAAGAGAAGTGGACGAAAAGATAACATGCCACCGGCAGGATATATATATATATATATATATATATATATATATATATATATATATATATATATATATATATATATATATATATATATATATATATATATATATTTTTCTATCGAAAGAAACAGCGTTTCGAGTGTCGTGCGCTGAAACGCAATCGGACACACTGTACAACGTGACCCAGTGTCTTGCAGCGCGCTGGAAGGTGCACTGGTCACGCTTTACAGTGTTTGTCCGCACACTGGGAATACTGCCGGCACATTGGAAGAAACTGGGCGCGCTCGGTGCACTTTCTAAAAGACTTCATATTGGATCGCGAGATTTCGAGCGTAAAATTTACCGAATACATTCAAAATGTTATTCTATTCGGTGTACTACACATATATAGCTTTAGTTTTAGTTAGGCCACGAATGTGCGTGTGCGCTAAAGCAATCATCTGTCGAGCGCGCGCGAGTGCGCGTTCCCTGAAGTGTCATCGAGTGTCGTCAATGTAGCTTATAAACCGCATCGAAAGAACTCATCATCCGCAACACAGTATGGCAGTAGTATTAGTCAGATAATCAAGATCCAGCTACTCTAGCATTGAGTCGTTCCGGCTCGTACCGCAGAAAGCGCACGTCACCGGCAGCAGCTAGCCACTGCAACGCCCAATCTCTTCTGATTTGCGTAGTCGAAGGTGCAAATATGACCTCGCCTGGGTCAGCTATGATTGAAACTACATTTTAACGGTTATTAGACTCTTCTCAATTGAATATATACGATCTTCACAGCGATCGCGGCTCGCGAAGTACGGCTATAAGCCTAATGGTCGTTTCGGCTAGAGTGAACTACTGCGGCTGCAGTATGTGAAACGTAAACCAAGATGACAGAAAATATTTCCGAACGGATGACGCAAACTGCAGTGTTCAGTGAGCAGTTCAGATGCACGGTGTTTTCTGCATAGGTATGACTAACCGCTTAGGGAGGCAGTGCGATTGCCGCAACACAACTGTGATTACGCTAATAAGTTTTGCGGCAAAACGTGCCAGATAGACGCTCTGATCCAAGGCAGCCCATAACAATCTAACAATCTCCTGTTAGATTGGGGCGAGCACGAAGGCACTAAAATCTGCGTTTCTAAGCGAGTGATGAAAACATTGGATAGGGGAGTTAATTATAACATGAAGAAAAAATACATGCAGCCTCGTCTTTCAAAGTGTGGCGTAACGGGCAACGTGTCAGACTAGGGATGTGCAGTGCGGCGAGGCGGTGGGTTCAACTCCTCAAAGTTGAAATGGGTTCTTCGCATGAAGGACTTCAATTCTCCCATTCGACTTAACCGCCTAACTCTGCTAATTAAAAAGTTAATTAATTTAACTTTCTTAATTACTGTCCCAATTCATGTCTTCAGCCATCTTAAGATGCCTGCCGCTACAGAACAAGCAGTTTTGAAGACAGCGATCAAATACCGCATTTTGCTGATTTTTAAAAAATATTGGACACATTTCCTGAAACACCCTGTATATATATATATATATATATATATATATATATCAAACGAAACAACATTTCGATGTCTTCTCGCTATGCTTCGGCAGCCAGTAATAACATAACATGAAAAAAATGTCACAGTTTCGCCGCCACGGCGAAACAATGAATGCGATAGCAAGAAATTAGTATGTCACACGAAGAACGACAAGCACCTCGATATTTGAAGCGCCACTGCGGCACAAAGTAGGACGCTCGAAAAGAACGCAGAGGTATCCACAGGACACGTGTGGAATAACTGTCACAGTTGTTACGTCTTTCTGTTTGAGCAATGCGCAGCTAGTGTCCACAATGCAGAAGCCGACGTTGTTTGATATTGCTTCTTCTTTGAAACTGCGGCACGTGGAATAAACCCTCCGCGTCTCCTGCCACGCGGTGGCGTCTGACGCAAAGGGGGTCCGGTGTTCTTTTCTTTTTCATTCCACATCACCAATGGGTACAGAAAGGGGCCACTTTTTCGTACGCGTCACAAGGGCAGTTTTCAAGTTGAAAGAAAATGTTGGAGCGTTTCGTGATAGAAACCACGCTCAAGCTCCTTCGAGATCTGCGTACCGCGAGTGGTGAATGGTGCATATAAATAGCTCACCGTTATGCCGCCGGCGAAACCATGGCGCGTGGCTGTGTTGTCTAGCGCAGCGGGCTGCGGACCGAGGCGTCGCTGGTTCGAATCCCCTGTCAGGTGCGTTGGAATTGTGTTTAGTAAATTATTCTTTGTGCATTCATATATATATATATATATATATATATATATATATATATATATATATATATATATGTATACATACACATACATAACCGAGACATGACGGCGACTGCGACGCCAAAAATCAGCTGAGAGTGTCCATATTATTGCTATTACAATAAAAATCTGATCGAGATGCCAGCGATTTGCGACAACAGGGTTTGATGCGAAGAGCGTCTGCTAGCTACGCACCGAGAAGGGGGGAGCCACGCTCGAAAAAAAGAGAACGCGAACGCCGGCGCACGATGGTGAGAGAGGAGATGGCGTTGCTTTTATTTTATTTTATTCAAAGGATTTATATAAAGCGCACCCTTCGCACCATCTCGCTGGTAATGCAAAGAACACGCCGAAATGCCCCCCGACATCGACAAACCGCCAACGGTAAATAATAATAATAATAATAATAATAATACTTTATTAACCTTTTCAAACAGGAACAATGCAGTAGAGAATTGGCCTGCCAAAGCCACATTGGGCTTGAGGGGCAGAGCCGACAGACAGACAAATCGTGCATATAAATATCGCCGTTATAGTATGGTTTAAGCAGCTGGATGCCATTCTCATGGTGGATGGCGTCACCGCACAACCGGAGATGCACGCCGTCCTACTACACGCCATCCCGGTTGAGCTCCGCCATCTCGCGGCCGCGTCGACATCCAGCCAGCAGCCATACGATGATCTCTGTACTGCGGTGCTGGCCTCCTACGGGGAAATCTACCGCCCGCTTCCGATGAGCCGCGAGTTCCGGGTTTCCCCTCCGTCGACTCAAGCTCTAAAAGCCAGCCCGCAGCTCTCCCTTTACTACGACTTTTCTTCCCCGGCTACGACTCCTTCTACCTCGGGTCCGGACACAGGAGCACCCATTCCTGCGCCCGACCACGACGACCAGGTAGAAGACGCCCCTGCGTTGACCGACCTTCCCGAGGACCTCCCCGAGGGTCTCCGAAGGTACGAGGGTCCGTCACGCATGCCTGCCACTCGCCCATCTTCCCCAACCTCGACGGGTCGTGACACCTTGAAGCCGTCAGACTGCAGTACGGCCACCTTGCCGCACGCCCTGGAGTCTGCCACGGCCGCGGACAATCTCCCGCCCGCTGTTCGCCCACCAACTGCGGAGGCGTCGCCGTCGACGATTACTAACGAACGCGAGTTTCCGTCGACCTCATTGCTCTGCGTCATTTGCCAGCAGCAACCAGCCTCACCCTCGCAGTCTCCCGCAGCCGAAGTTCCAGCCCCCCAACCAACTACGGCCGAACTTCAACGACGCGGCAACTATGACTGACGCGCCTGAGGACAACGTGCCTGGCCCTGCTATGGCAGAGCAGACTACTCATGCCCCACCTACCACAGAGCCAGCCATGGACCATCCTGGTCTGTGCACCAGCCCTCGTGCGCCGACTACCGAAAGTCCTTCCACAAGCACAGGTGCGCCGACCAACCCTCCTCTAGAGTGCACGCCTGCAGTGTTCCACGGCATCCATCCTCCGGAACCGCTGACTCAGGCCGACAGCCACCAAACGGGTGTCCACAATGCAAACGCGCTCGTCACAACGGCAACGATGCCCAATTGGACCCCATCTCTATCGCACGTGGCTCTACGTCGACAAAACCACCGTACTCGGCGTCAATCAAGACGGCATGCACATGGTGCGGTTGTTCGAGACCGATGTCGCCGCATCCTGGGACTTGTGTACCATTTCCAGCACACCGAACGCCCTACAACGCCGAGGTTGGTGTTGCGCCAACACCGCAGTCCACACCAGCACCACCGACCCACTGCCAACGTTAGCGACGAAACAGACACATCTACGGGCACCTTTGTCAGTCGCCTCCGATCGTGCCGCCTGGTGCCCTCTCGAACAGTCACACCAGGTCATCGTGGCACCTACTTGTCTATAACCACAGCGCTCCGGTGCCTTCTCCGTCCGCTGCCTTTTTCCCAGTGCCGCCCGCCGGAACAACTGTAAAGACCCTGCGCCTCCACGTCGACGACTGGACTACCCACGGACCCTTTCGACTTGCGTTGTCAAAACTTGTATATACGCCGCCATAGTTTTTCATTACGGGTTCATTTCTGCAGGGGGGGAGTATCTGTAGCGCTATCATCATCGTCATTTTACTAGCCACCGCGCCGCGCCTCTCGTGCAGCTCATGCTGAACTCGAGCCACGAGACAGTTAGAACGGGTTCACGTGCCTGGCGGACTGGACGCCGGCAGCTGCCGCTGCTCCGTTTGGCCTTCGCTCAATAAAGTGGCGAGACAGCGGCACGGCCACGTTGGCCGCCTTCACGACGACGTCTCTCGTCTCTGCCCATCGCTACAATGGCAATGGATCTTGACCTCCAAGGTGGTGGCGGTGGGAGATTTCTCCTGTGCGTTGTTGAACAATAAAAATTCGCAGCGTGCGCGTTAACTAAAAGCCGACTGCGGGTCTCTGTGTCCAGTCGGAGTCTTCTGTCTCTCATTGCCCATTAGCAGCGATTGGCATGTTCCAGTAGGAAACACCGCTCCATCGCTGCGTGCTTTACGCATCTCCAGTTTTAAATGCGAATGCATTTCAAGTGCGTGAGGGCGCTCGCATCGCGGGAGCTCGGCGGAGCTATATATGAGAAAAAAATTAAAAAAAATTAAAAAAAAGAAAAAAAGCAAAAAAGAAGAAAAAGAATAAAAAATAAATAAAGAAAGAAGAAAAAACAGAACAAAAGCAAAAAAAAAAAAAAACAGGCGCTGCGCCGTGCTCCCGACCGGGCTGCAGAAATTAAGCGCCTTTTCCTTCTTCGAACCACAACCACCATATATAAATGGAGTGAAGCGCGCGCGAAATGCATTCGCATTTCCTCACGATTCCCTTCGGGGAGGTGGGGGCATTTTTTTTATGGTTCTGAATTTTTTTTGTATTGGCTTGTATTACCTATACTTATACATTTTTTTTTACCTATACGGGAGATCACAGCAACGAAACGGTGACACCGACGGCACAAATCAGCTGAGAGTGTCGATATAATTGCTCTCGTAAAACTGAAGGAGACTTTGTAAATTCCAAGGTGTGTTCGGCGAGAGCTTGCGGCCATTCGAGTGACTGTGCCATGTCCATTTTACTGTCTTTTTCTTTTTTTGTTTTGTTTTTGTTTGTCTTTGTTGGTTTTGGTTTTCCTTTTTTGTCTGTTTGCTTTTTTTTCCTCTTTTTGTGATCATCATGTGATTGCTGAGAGAGTGTTAGGGGGAGAGACCACAGCTGGCACCGTTCCAGGGGGCACGGACGGACGTCGGACGCCGCGAGTATGAGAAATTGAAGGCTCTCGGCGTTAAAAAAAAAAAAAAAAAGAAAAAAAAAACGCATCAAACGCGCCAAACATGAAATGGGCGCGCGATCGCGCGTGCCTACTCAAGCGATTACAAGCGTTCCTGCAATGATATACGCCTGCGTTTGTTCATCGCCACATTGTTCAAGGCTTAACGCTCTGTGATGGACGCGTGAGCCGTGTGTGTTGATGCGCGTCCATCAAATAGGGTGAAGCTCTGTACAATGAACGAACGCAGCCATGTATAAATAAAATTAATATAAAATAAACACGCTTGGCAACGCTTGCAGTTCAGCGGGCGATCACGCGTCTATTTCATATTTGGCGTGTTTTCGCGTGGTTTAGGCATGAAAAATTACAGGTTGAACAAATACTATCCTTTTATGAAAAAATCCACAAATATCCAGATAAAGTTAATAATAAATTATTCGGTTCCAGTTAAAATCCAACCCAGGCCGTACGCGTGGTAAGCAGTTGTTGTACCAGAGAGCTACGCTATTGCTTGAAACTGTTTTGGAAAAAAAAATACTATACGAACGTCATGCAGTGGGAAAAAAATAAATGATAAAAATGTAAGCCGCGAGCCAGAATCGAACCCAGGCCACCTACGTGACCAGCAAATGTTCAACCACGGAGCTAAGCTATTGCGTGAAACTCCGCCAGCAATAACCTCTCCATGAATCTCATGTATACAGAGATCATTCTCCTTAAAGGGACCAACAACTGATTTTTCTCGACCCTTTTTTTTTACGGCGCGACAGAAAGCTCACCCTTCGTAGTGTTTGTAGCTGCAGTAGTTAATCCCAAAATCACGTAGTTATTTTACAAGCAGTATTTTTCGATCTCAAAGGCTCTGAACACACATGTACCTTTCCTCCAGCAACGGTGGGAATTGATAGCGATGCCGCCAGCCCTTCTCGCAATTTGTGAAAGCAGTCGTCGTTCCACTTTCGTAGGAGTTCCTGTGAACTGTGCTTAACGACCTTTATAATGAGCTTTTCAACTATTTTTGAAAATAACAAGCTGCTACAATGAAATTATGTGGCATTATACACCTTCCCTGTATTTATACCTGGTGTGCGCCTGCGCCCAAGGTTGCCTGCGCCTGTGTCATGGGTGGCTTGTCCCGGCGTCGCTACTCTCTCGATGCACGAGCCAAGCCAAGTCACCGAAAACTTCACTAGGCATATGCATGGCCGCGCCGAGTAGCAGTGCGTGTCATTTATGAGACTAAGTGTACGTAGCAAAATTATGTCGCTCAAAAATCTTAGCGACCTGCAAACTGCGTGCGCGGTTGCATGAGCACGCTGAAAAGTTTCTCAAGACGCACTGACGAGCATGGTATCATTACGTCACGCGAAGGCAGCGCCGTTTTAATGCATACTACTAACGCAGGTCTATGTGTACATTTTTATGGAGTAATATCTTTTAATATGAAGAAACGAACAATATTTCAATACCAACAAAACGATCATCGACCGTCTACCGCATTCAACGGTCACATGACAGGGTACATCGATTCGTTCATGCATTTGCCACCAGAGGCGCGAGAGGTCATTTCTTGCGTCTTTCAATGAAGAAATAAAAATATAAATCCAGTTCTCACGAAAAAAACAGGGTTGGTTTTAGTAAGTGCGACGCACAATCTTTCTACCAGTGAGGTCATCTCAGTTCATGTTCTGGGCAGTTGTCGGTCCCTTTAATGCATGTAATATAGCACGGAAGAAGCGTTGCAACGCGCAAAATGGCAAAACATGTGAATTGCAACCCGTGGGTGTTTAAAGGCGCACCCATTACAGAGGGCACAAACATATTAATGCTTCATCAGCTGCAAAAGTATCAACAGAGTAAGCAGTTGCGTGGGTTCGAGTGTTGCCTGGCGGACGAGTAGTGGGCCTTTCGCTGACTCTGAAAAAAAAATATGGCATGGTGTGTACTTATTAACTTTACTAGCAGTAGGCATTCCAGGAGAGTTCGAAACAGACAATCTTATGTGTGCAGTCCTTCGCTTCCTTACAGCATAGTTGAGGCATGCACCGAGAACCGAAGCTAGGCTAGCATTTGAGAAGGCGATACGCACGAGGTCCAAGCTTCCTCCAAGTTTTTGCTTGTGATTTTCTGTGATGTGATTTTGTGTGTGTGCGTGTGCCACTGATGTATGAAAGAAGGGAAATTTTAAAGGGTCGTTGTTCTTTGTTAGACACAATAATGAGAGAAGGTGGCAGGTTTGGTCCACCGGCGGATAGTTATTTTTTCGCCCTCCTTACTCTGTTAATACTTATATCGTAATTACTACAAAGAGTATCCCTTGTACTTTTCTGGGCATTATTGTCTGTTGGCTCTGAATAATATCAGCAATGTACGTTACTTGTATAGCAGAGGTGCACAAGAAAGGACGTGTGGCAGTCCCTGCTACCCCTGCCCCTGCTACAGTGACTTCAGGCCTCATTCACGCTGGAATCACATTTCCCCGCTTCACTTTGTGGCTACCACTTTGTGCGTTAGCGTAGCACTTGCGCCATCTATGAGTGTTTCTGGGAGCCGTAGCGTAACATTCCACGCGGATACTCATCAGCCGCTAGACCGAGCCCTGGAACACCCTCTGTGTTAAAACGGAAAATGGGCTTCAGAAATATTAGTTATTAGCAGATTGTTATTAGCAGTATACCAGGGGAACTAGAAAGGAAAAGATATCTGCTTCTCAGCCCCTGATGTCGTTTAGATGGCTATGGGCCACTTCTGCACAGCGCGCTTTTCGATAATGATAGCACCTGAATGAGTGAGTACGCAGGCGGAGATCATCTACCACTTCGGGAGTCGTTTATCGCCAATATCGTGATATTTGCAGCAAATCACCAAAACATGTTACATAATAGAAAAATCTTCGTATGAGTCACGTTGTTCATGACGCAAACACAAAAACATTTCACAAGCGTAGCTCTTTCTGAGTTATTTTATACAGCGCACTTTATGACGCATCTTCTGAGTTTGGTTGATGAGCTGACATTTGTGAAGTGGTGGCATATGTAAAAATCGAACTAAGCGAAGAGAATATCAGACCTGTTTACAGTAGTGCGATAGTTCTCGTCGTGACATTATACTTTTTTTATTAAAAGTGTCTAAGAACATATTGGTGCCTACGTATGGCTCCGGCTACTCTTCTTCTCTTACGCAATAATGTTGACACGTCACAAGCAATGTTGAGGCACATGAACCACAAAAAACGTTTGCGCTTTAGAGAGTAGTTCATGTTAGAGTTCTTTAGAGAACAATCACTGGACACTTGCCCGCACTTTAAATACAGCTGTCATGTAACACGAGGAACAACGCCACAAATGTGGCGAGAAGTATGTGCCAGGTATTTACAATGTGAACAATGATTGTTTATTATTGCGATAGCAATTTTATGGGCACTCTCGGCTGGTATTTGCCATCGGCGTCACTCTTGCCGTCACCGTCATGTCCCATATATGTTTACGTATCTATATATTTATCAAAGTCACAAAAAAAAATAATTCAGAAAACGTTTCCTGCGTGCGGCATCGAACGAGGGACCTCTCGTTCCGCAGCGCTAACCGCTGAGCCACGACAGCGGAAGTCCTTCAACGTTCAAACGGAGAGCTATTTATATACAGCGTGTTTTCAGCAATACCAGCGAGATGGCGCAAAGGGCGCGCTCGGCGGAGCTTAGGTCGGCGCCCCGCTCGTCGCGATGCGGGCGCTCATGCGCTGATCTCCCATGCAAAGGCGGGGAAGTACTCCCCGGGGAAGTACACGCCTGTGCACGCGCATGCGTACCGCGTGGTGGGGGAGAATTGTACATCTTGGGCTTTCGCCAGAACGATTGCGTTGTAGTTACCGAGCGCACGAAGGTCACTTCGCTCGCTGCCGTCCCCCCGTTTGCGAAAAGAGCACGCTTTTCCAACACGGCGAAGTAACAACTGTGACACTTGATACTTCGCACTCGTCTGTCCCTGTGAATACGTTTCGTGCGTCGTTTTTGTTTGAGCAGCGCGTTAAGTGTCGAGCTGTGAACGTTGCTAGTTCGCTCTCGTCCTGTACGTGTTGTTTTCGTGCGTCATGTGTGCGTGAGCAGCGCGCAGCACGTTTCGTTCTCATTGCCACTCGTCGCTTGACATTCCAATAGTTCCTATCGCATTCATTGCTTCGCCTGGTGGCGAAACTGTGGCTTTTTTGCCTCTGTATCTTTCTGATATTCCTGATTCTTCTAAAAACACGTATAATTTGTAAATGAGCTTAACAATAGGTCAGTCTGGCCTTTAAAAAAAGCGACATTCAGTTTCTGATTACTACGCGATATGTCCCTGATGAGCTATCAGTCTCATCACGGCAGGATCAGAAATGCATTTCCTTGTGGAAGTTAGGACTACATTCATTTCATGGGCTGAGAATACGGTGTAAATCAGGATTGTGGATGTGAGGAGAACAGAATGCAGTGAAATTTCCTAATGTCACTTACATCACGAGTTCAATAAGCATCAGTAAAATATGGTTTCAGGGCCGCATTTAGCCCCTGCTAGATCTGATTCTTGCAGAGAGAGGCTTTATTTTCTACAAATAAAAAAATATATTGCAGTTCCTTCAGAGGCGGTGGTCACGTTTGTGTACGCAATTTTTTATGCTAACTGTGCAAAATTTGTGGCCGAAAGACGACAAAATACAGTGTTCATTAAATGAACTATCTGCACTGTCAGTATGACCTTACTTATCCTCAGTCGGCTGCGTATGACCGTAGTTGATCACATAGGTGAAGGCACTACGATGTTGAATGGGTGATTCGACGTGCCGCGTTTCAGAACCAAATCAAAAGTATTACTTTTTTATTCTATTATGCAACTAGAAAATAATTGCGCCCACATCAGGAGCCTATGATTTCATTCTTTTTACGTCAAAATGAAACAGGACAGACTGCAGAATGATGAAGTATATAATTACATCTGTTGATTCCATCGCGAGCGCTGGCGGACCACCAGTAGAAGCACGAGAGGAGAAAACGGGGTAGCTGGACTAGTAGCAGGGTCTTCATGGCCTCTGCAGTGTAAATAAAAGCGTTTTTTAACTACCTCGACGGAATCGAGTTCCTCTACGGCTGCTCCACGCCGTATATCCCACAACATCTAAATTTCAACTAAATGCTAAAACTCACAGAAAACAATACATTACTTAATTTCATTTCTTGGAATGTAGTGAGTAGAGACCGGATTTTAGGCAAATGCCTATTTTGTTGCTTGCGTTCCTATCGTGCCACTTTGATATATGAGCAGAAATTAGGGGTTAAGGAGGGCTTTTATAGTGTTTTTAAAGTGCCTATAAATGCCTATTTTCAAGAACGGCACCCATATGAGCACCATTTAAACTCAAATTTTGCTTCCGAGTACAGTTTGAGACCGTAATTCATGTTACCGGGCAAAATTGACGTTTCGGAAATCTATGGGGTGCCACAACCTAGTTTCCTTCAGTAGCACTGACAGCTGGGCGAGCTGGTACGGATGCATGAATTTTGAACGGCGCGACAACTTAGACTACTGTGGTCTACAATCTTCCGTTCTCTTGTGGCTCTGCGTACATAGGCCAGACAGGCAGATGTGTGAATGTGAGATTAGGGGGCATGAGGCTAATTTGCGTTCTGATAGTTAATCGCACATTTCTCAGCACTGTCAGAAGTGCGGCTGCGTGCCTCAGTTTAACCTAACAAATATCATTTCGAGACATCATGACAAGACAACTCGGGAAATAATCGAGGCATGGCACATCCAAAATAAAAATGATTCATGCATCAGCTGTCCCTCAATCGCGCTACAGGATAAGGAAATGTGGTACCTTAATGGGTAACATGCTTTGGTTTGTTTTGTTTGTTCTTTTGCGTTGTGTGTAGCCACGTGTATATATATATATATATATATATATATATATATATATATATAGGAAAAATATATATACGCCTCTAAAAAACTGTTTATTGGTTTTTTTTTTTACGCCTCTAAAAAACTGTTTATTGGTGACGTTTCGATCGGAGACCGATCTTCATCAAGACAAAATTTACCAGGCGCCGATGCGCTTTTATATCATCGCCGTGCCGAGAGAAAGAAAGGGGAGAAAAAAAAAGAGAGAGAGAGAAGAAGAGTACATACTGATAAGTGGTCACACTACCACGTGCGCGTACTGCTACATACGCATAGGACCTGTACTTTGAAAAAAAAAAATATGTAATAATAATAATAATAATAAATAAATAAATAAAAATATAAATAAAAAATAAAAAAAAATAAATAAAAAATAAACGAGTGGTCAAAAAAGAGAGAGAGTGGTCACACGACCAGGTGCGCGCATTTCTACATACTTAGACATAAAAACGTGTTTTCTAAAAAAAATAATAAATAATAAAAAAAAAAGAAAAAAATATAAAAGAGAAGAAACAAAAAACGAAAAAACCAAGTGGACATGTTAAGTACATTCCTGTGGTACCCCCGGCACATACCAAGATATACGAAGAAAACATGTTTCAAGAAAAAAGTGAACAAACCCAAAAATATGTAGACATACATCGATGGTCCAGGTGGGCACGTTAAGCACATTCCAGTGGTCCATTGTGAAGGTTCACTACGAGGCTCATCTCTTCCCGGAGCTTGAACACAACAACACAGTACATTCCTTTCGTCCATTGTCACGTCCCACCTATTCTCCGCCGCCCCTCCTTAGCTGCTCCTGAAGCCCAGTGAGGGGGTCTACGTTCCTACGATCTCCGGTCTGTGGCTCAAGAATAATTGAGAAGAAAATGGAGAGTGTTTTTCAAATTTTTGACGTGGAGTTCGAATATGTCACTTACTCGGTTGTCTGAGGAGTGATTTCATTGTAGGGGGGAATTATTCGAAAGTTGCCCACCATTCTCGGAATGCGCGTGCAGATCTTGCATGCCCGACAACGTGTCCCGAGTGATTTGCGAAAAAAAAAATTACTAATAAAAAAAAAAAAAAAAAAGGAAAGAAGTTTGGTTAGGATCATTATTATCCTGAATCTTCCAGAGCGCGGATTGAAGACAATGTACCAGGAGTGATATTTAGACCAGCCTTCAATGTATCAAATTTATAAATCATGTATGATTCGCGCTGTTCACGCTCCCTTGTACTGGAGAAACCGCTTTGTAAGAGTGTGACCTTGATGGAATCAAACGGGTGGTTTTCGGAGTTTATATGCCGAGACAGAGGCAGATCCGGAAGCGAATGAACATGTGAACGATGGTTATTGAAGCGGGTGCGGAAGGCCGTGTCAGTCTGACCTATGTATTGAATACTGCATATTCCGCACTCGAGAAGGTATACTACATTAGAGCTGTCGCAGTTGAGGTTTGAGTGAATGGAGTATTTGAAATTGGAATGTGTGCTTTGAGCAATGTTGGTTACCTGTATGTGTTTGCACACCTTGCAGCGGGCCTTGCCGCATGGCTGACATCCAGTTACAGGTGTCTTATCGGTTTTTGAACGAACAAGATAATCTTTAATGTTTTTGGGGCGTCTATATACAACTCGCGGAGGGGAAGGGAAAATTTTTGATAGCCGTTCACTCTGTTGTAAGATGTTAAAGTGTTTCTTTAGAATTTTGTTTACGTTGGGGGGGGTTGCTCCCAAATGTTAGAACCAAGTTTTTTCCGTCCCTCTTGTTTTAATTCTTTCTGCTGGTAAAGTAGCTGCTGGCGATCTAGGTTTGCCGCTTTATGTATGGCGTCGTCGACTATAGAAGGAGGATAATGTTGCTTTGCAAGTACGTTGCGCAAGTTCTCTGCGTTGGCCTCAAAGTCTTCGGGGCGGGAGCAAATTCTTTTGAATCGGTGGGCCTGCGAGTACGGGATGGACGTCTTGCAGTGACGAGGGTGACAGCTATCGAAATGAAGGTATTGCTGCCTGTCTGTAGGCTTTTTGTAAACGTTAGTAGTTAATGATCCGTCTTTTACCTTTACGTGGACGTCTAGGAAATTTATCTCAGTTGTTGAGTATGCATGGGTGAATGTTATGTCTGGATGAACTTTGTTGAAAGATTCTATAAAATTAATTAAGCTCTCTTGTGTATCCGTCCAAATAATAAAAATATCATCTAAGAAGCGTCTGTAAAGAAGTGGCTTAATTTTCTGGGTTGATAGAAACTTAGTTTCAAGATCATTCATAAAGATGTTTGCGTAGTTAGGTGCCATACGAGTCCCCATAGCAGTGCCATTAATTTGTAAATAGTATTGGTTATGAAACTCGAAGCTGTTGAGTTGAAGTACCAGCTTAGCAAGGGTTTCAATGACTGTTGGGTTTGGTGAGTCATCACATTTATGCGCACTGTAAGACTCTACTAATGTTTTGATGCCGTCACTATGCGGAATATTGGTGTACAGGGAAGTTACATCAAGAGTTACAAGGAAGGCACCATCAGGGATTTTTACATCTTTGATCGTCCTAATGAAGTGGCTGGTATCACGTAGGTAGGAGGGGTGTGTAGGCGGTATGTTCTTAATTAAGGAGTCTATGTAACTCGATATTGGTTCGGTGAGGGTACCTCTTCCTGAAATTATTGGTCGGCCGGGGTTTCCTTCTTTGTGTATTTTCGGAAGCATATAAAACCGTCCTGGTGTGGCACGTGCTACAGTAAGCGCCCTAGAAAGTTTGGGATCTAACTCTCCGAGCTCTACCAGATCATGGAGTGCGGTGGTTATTATTGTTTGATGTTCTAGTGTTGGATCTTTATCAAGTGGTTTGTAGAAAGAGGTGTTAGTTAATTGGCGGGTGCCCTCTTGGATATAGTCGGATTTATTTAATATTACAATCCCTCCCCCCTTTATCCGCTGGTTTTATGACGATATCTGTTCGATCACTGAGTGTCTTAAGTGCTTCATACTCCTTTCTTGAGAGGTTTTTGGCTACTGCAGGTCTGTGTGTGTTATATTCCCGCAGTATGTCTTTTTGGACGGCTTCGATGTAGGTATCTAGATGCCTCTCCCGCTGAGAGCTTGGTGTCCACTGTTGCCTTGAACTAGAAGGTATTATGGTAGTGGTTTCCCTCTGGGGTTTGTCGAAAAAGTATTCCTCTAGGCGAAGATTCCGTGCGAAGTTATCGAGGTCTTGTAATAAGGAGAACTGATTGTATCGGCCGGTAGTGGGGCAAAATGTGAGTCCGCGGGAGATTACTGCTCTTTCATGACTACTAAGTTGAAGGTTGGAGAGGTTAATTATGTTTTCTTCTATGTTGTTTTGTGTGTTAGTAGTGCCTCTCGGCTGGTCGTTAAAGGTTATAGAGGCGTATATATATTTTTCCTATTTTGTTCTACGGCAACCGAAGCCAGACTCTTCATAATCTACGTATTATATATATATATATATATATATATATATATATATATATGGTTTGTGCTATTGAATAAACATCAGTTGTGAGTGGGCGCTTGTGTACGTGTGTTTCTATCGTATTTTTTGTCTAAGTTGTCGCGCCGTTCAAAATTCATGCTAGTTCCCTTGTTCAACAAACTTCCGGTAAGCAACCGCTAGCAGCAGTGAAATGGGACGCGCCGGCCACTTTACCCCACCGCACGGACATGGCGCGTGCGGTGGGCGCAGGGGGAGGAGGAGGAGAGGAAAAGGCGCTATTTCTGCAACCCTAAATGGGAGCACGTCCCAGCGTATACAGCGCAATGGGGAGAGGAAAATAAAGGTGTCAAGAGGAGATGAGAAAAGAGGAGAGTGGCGTCCATGGCCGAGGACGTGGCGGGCGGCTTTTACAGCCGGTTTTTCAGTCCAGTGTTCCCTAGGAATTGAAGCACCTCCTTGGAGACCTGCGTGTGGTGGGGGGCAGAAAACAGGAGCAGGGTTGCCGTTGGTGGCTACTTTGCGCCAAATTGGCTACTTTTGGACCCCGCTGGCGACGAAAATTTCCAGTTGGCGCCATGGCTGTTTTTTAAATTTGTGGTTTTACTTTTTCAAAATGGCTTTAATTATTCATCAATAGTAAAGACGCTGTTGATAATACCGCTTTTGTTCTATTTGGATAGAAATGTGGCGATATCAAATGACATGGCTACTTTGGCTACTTTTGGCGTGAGTTCTGGCGCCTTTTCATGTCCACCCAACGGCAACCCTGAACAGGAGGTGCCTCTGTGCAGCAACAGGAAGATGGAGAACGAACGCGAAACCATGCATGGAGTGCCGTCGGGGGAATATGGAGTGCAGGTAAAACAAAATCAGATGTGCACTTGGCTTTTGTTTCGTTTGTAATTTACTTAAAGGGCGTTTCACGAGGTCACATAAGAAATTTTAGTTAGACACTGGAAGTTGTTGCGTGCCCAATGAAGATCTTTGTATAGCAAGACTTTTTTAACTGGTTAATTACCACCCGCGAAATCATGATGCTGGTAGGTCAGCTTGAAACCTTTGCCACTGGCAAGCCAAATTTCTTCCCTGCATTCTTCGGTATCGGAGGAACTCGGAGCCGGAAGATCCCACGACGCAGACTCATCGACACGTCATGCGCACGCAAGGTTACACTGTGTGCGCATGACATGCTCAACTCAGGTCGTGCACACAAGCGGTGTTGTGTCGTTTCGGCGTTCTCTCTAGTGTACTGCTTGTTTCTGTGGGATGGATCCCTCAATGGGCTTAGAGAGGCTGGCATGGATGATGTATCCTTACCATGACACAGCGCGTCGCACCGCTTTAACTGCTGTAGGGGACGATGCATCAAAAACACGCCAAGCGTTGTCAGGGTTGCCCTTACGAAAATCCCATATATGGACATATATAAAAATTCCAATATATGGTCACTCCAGGAATTGGGCATATCAAGCCATATATAAATGCTCGCCATATATGTGCCATATATGACTTGATATGCCCAATTCCTGATATACCCATATATGGATATATCTGCCATATATGGCGTGATATGCCCAATTCCTGATATACCCATATATGGATGAGTCCTATATATGGTTTTATAAAGCCATATATGGCTTTATATGGACTGCTATATATAGCCATATATACATGAATTCAGCTTTCGTGGACGGCATAATTTAGCTGCACAAGTCATTCTAGTTATAATTAATGCTACCTGGTAATCAATGATGCCCCCCCCTCCCCCCCCAATGGTATGCAGTCACAGTTTAGCCGTTTTGCACGCCTTATATTTTGGTGACGGTCGGGTAAATTCAGATCAATCAAGGGGTTTAATGTATATATCGAAGGTCGACATATTGCCGGAGTATCCACTCGAGATTTGAAGCTTTGAATGTTGGGGAACGTTTGAATGTTGGGGAAAAAACGTTGGTTCATGCGTCAACGCATGCAGGCATTAGTGATCCGCACGTTATAAAGAAAGCGGTGTACTTACGATGAGCTCCGCTTCGTCGGCAAGCTTGTTGACGCTTGTCTGTGGCAAATACTTGGCGCGTATGGTGACAATGTCGTCCTACACAGCTGTGACATCGGACACATGTCCACTATCATAAAGTGCGGCTCCTTTGCGCACACTATCGCCGCAAAAGTAATTATTTCGGACGCGCACAAGCGGCAAATCGCACGCGCGCACTTCCGTCATGCTTGCAGTGAAAGGAGGCGTCTGCTACGCGACCCGCTTGCGGTTCCGACGGCCGCCGCTACGCGGCTTTCAGTGGCGCCCCTATAGGCGCTGGGTATCGCGGATATGTTATTACTTCGATCAAGCATAAATTGTACATCAGAGTATATAGTAAGTTCACCTAACGGATATCCCTCATTAGCAGAAACATATATTTACGCAAAATGGCATCAATGCCTGCAGCATGCAAAGGTGGCCGCTCTGCCATGAGTTTGTGAAGGCCTTTGGCCTTCTGGCCCTTCATCGAACAGGTCGGCAGTGCCTGCCTGGTAAACACAGCCGTGAGGAGCCGCGTGCCATGGCAGTGGGCGTTTTAGCAGACGTCTGAATTGCATTGCAGTGCCCGCTGCTCGACAAAGACAGATGTTCCCGGCTGTAGTTCCACAACCTGTGAATGCATATAGACAAGTGAAAATTAGGCCAACATCATGCAGCAGACAAATGTACCAGCTCTTAATTATTATTCATGTAGCTTGCCTTTCTGGCCATTGTGCTAATGCAAGTACAATGTGAGCATAAGGCCCCGTTGAAATCGCACCTCCTGTGCAACCCAAAGTCAACAAACGCAAAGCACTTTGCGTGTGTTAACTTTGGGTCCCAATAGTTTGGGTCCCTATTTGAAAACTCTAGCAATGTTAAGTGCTAACACAGTGCATCAAGACACCATTTCTTTTAAATTGTTTTCCTTAAAGGGCCCCTCACGAGCCTCTCAAAATACAAAAAAATGAGCGCATTATTCTCTCCTGGCGTTTCTCGTTTTTCTTGCACACATTCGTGACGCAGACAGTGATTCCCGTGACGTACATAGTATACATGCTCTTGATTGGTCCATATACGTAAAATATCGTATGTGAAGTGTCTGCTGCAATGCTCTGCCATGCAGCTGCCCATGTGTTTTCCTTGTCTCGCATTACTATCATGCACGATCATCTGATTTCACTTCATTTTGTGTGCTTCCGGCTGCGCAAGCTGCGATAAAAACGTATAACCGAGCAGTGCAAAATCCTGATAGGCTCGAGCGCTTAGTGCTGACATGGTTCACATGTTTTTAAGAAATAGGTGGCGAGGAGGATATATCATCTGTAGGAAGGGTAGTGAAGGCGAGGAGGGAACAACTTTCTCATCTTTGAACACGGGGTGGTGAGGGGCCCTTCAAGCAAACCTGCATATACTCATCAGCAGTTCCATCTGTATGGCACCCGGCTGGTTTCCTCAAGAACAATAATTTTCTAGTGCGTCACCAAATCTTTCATGCATAGACATCATGTCACACTGTTGCTAATATTAAACCCTTGTATAGACGCCATCCACTGAGCAGGGGGCATGCTATGTAGCTCTTATTGGTAGGCTAGTGTCATTGATATTGGCTGCTAGGGGAACAAAGAAAATGAGACATGTGCATGCAACGCTGCAATCCGGCCTGAGTCCACACATTTATGACAAAACAAATAATAATAATATATGATGTTCTACATCCCAAAGCGACAATATGATTGAGGGATGCCATAGTGAAGTGCTTCGAAAATTTCGACCACCTGGTGTTCTTTAACATGCACTGACATCGCACAGTACATGGGCGAAATATGACCGCCGCGACCACGATGGAACCCGCGACCTTTGGGTCAGCAGCCGAGCACCATACCACCGTGCACCATCCACCATGGAGGACTATGGCAAGGGGAGACACGCAAGTTGTGTTCGCATCTTGTCTGCCAGTGGCTCAATTTTACTGCTTTTGTTTACTATAGACTACTTTCTGGAGCTGCAGTTGAATTAGAAAACTCTACCACACGGGGCCTACAGGTTTCAAAAGCATGATAAGGACAGAGGACATTTCCAAAAAAATCATCTTTACCCCTTAATTATTATTTTATCCACCTAATTCATACCAGAGCTATGCACAGAGCTTTATCTTTTACCAATCAGAGGCCACAAATACTCTCCTCAAGGGACTTCATATTAAGTCCATGAGACTGCCTCCACTTTTCCCCTGTGTGCAATGAAAGCCTTGTATAGACATACTTACATCAGGGTCACTCCAGCTGAACAGTAGCTGGGTGGCTGACCCGGTATTGGGTTCCCAGCTTCGGTCTGTAGGTCTGGCCAAACGTGGCCTTTCCTCCTCTTAAGCTGGGCAGGCTGGTGGATGGCTGCTTGGCTTTGAAGAGGCCAAATATGGCCCCTGCTCTTTTTCAGATGGCTGGGGTGGACTTACAGGTCCTGTGTCTTCGAGATACCCAGACAGAAGATCTGTTGATGTCTGTGGCTGTGCTGGAAGCCTTTTCTGCACAGCAGGCCGGTCCGTCAAGTCATTTCTTTTGGCCGCGCCGTGCCTCTCATCTTCGTTTTGTTTGTTTCCCACAACACGTGCAGTGCTTTATTTCTTTCATTAGTGCTTCCGCACTTTTTAAATAGCCGTCAAGCTCTGTATGAAGCAAGAAAGGCCATTGTGAACGTAAACATGTAAGTGTGACAGTGCCAGTGGGCCAGTCAAGAATATTAAATAATATGAGCACTCAAACACCGGCAAAAAGAATGTTAAACTGAGTTTCAGCCAAATACTAATTATTAGATGAAATGCTAGTGCGAAACAAAACACAAAAATTATTTATGTAAGCCAGACTGTCAAAAAGCAGCTCAGGCAGTAATCAATGCCTATATGCATTGCTTGGCATAAAGTACAGGCTACGTCGATCGCTGCACATGGTCTAACAAGTAAACACAGTTGAGCCCCGATTATGACTTTGAGTGACCACGCAAAACCATTGTATAATTCAGATTTTGTATAATCGAAACACCAAGTATATAGGCACTGACACTCAGCTGTGCCGAAAAAACAGGTACAGGCTGCCTTAATAAGCCTACAGCACGACCTTGCACTAGTCCAAGGAAGGTAGATTAAATAATTTTTTTTCAAAGTACAGCTAAGCATTTAGGTGAAGGAGTTGTGAGGGAATCTTCATTCTCGACTTTAAAAACAAAATCAAATCCAACACAGATATTCCTTCCAATAAATCGAGTTTGAAAATTGCCACCTTTTCATCAAAAGAGTCAAATGCAGTTTCATCGTCATCACTTATTGGCCACGGAGCAAATTTTGTTGCGTTCATACTGCATATTTTCGTGTGCGATAGAGTTGTGTACGCTTGTGAAATGCAGTTGGCATTGTGCCGCTATTATTATGAATGTTAGCGTCAAGGGAAGCTTCTTTTGCACGGTGAAGATAGCAGTGTCGCGTCCTTTTTGTGTGCTCGAGGCCTGTGACTGAGTACAGCCAACAAAGGGAGCAGATGTCCCGCTGTATGTCAACCAGGAAAAGTTTCCACCAGCCGGAAAAGTTAAAATATTCGGATCTCGAAGACGAGCTTGCCGACTGGCTGAAGCTACTGCGTGTAGATACAGCTTGGTAACAGCCCTCGACAAACACGCGGTTGAGGTGTATCCAGAAGTGATGTTAAAGCCAGGAAAACTGGATCACAGAAGTGAACGAACCGCCAGGATAATAAATGTTTCATTCTATGGTTGCATGCTGTATCTGTCTCACTCTATATTTTTCTAATCATGAACTCATGGGGACGCAAGGTTTTCTTGAAGGCCTTGAAACACCAAAATAAGTGTTTTCATAGCCTTCAATAAGTGCCCCCTCCCCCCCCGAAAAAAACTTTCTGGCTACGGGCCTGAAAGGAAGTATGTCACGCAGAGCTCAAGTCCACTCTAACGTTTTCTTGGTCAAAATAAGCGCAATAAACGGGACAACAAAAAGAGAGACACACAGGACGAAGCGCTGCTAACAACTGTGAACATTTATTGAAAAACATTGCCGCGGCTAGGCAATGTGCGTATATGTACAAGGCTTTTGATGATCTGCAACAAAACAACCAACAGAGCCAGGCGCGAGATACACCCCCGTGACAACATTAACACGTCCCAGTAAACCACATATATCACATCAACATCCAGGAGATGTTCTTAATGGAACCTTAGACATATCCGTCAGATGTTCTTTTTATTCCGTGTAACTAAGAATCAACGTTGCCACAACCAACGTTTCTCCGCCCAAATCATGTTGACAAAACGTTGCCCACATGTCGCATCTAGACATGCTATCAACGTCCTGTTCTAGGAAGGAATGTCAGATTTACGTTGCCCTCACACATATGTGACGTACTGTGGAGATGCGCTGGCTACTGTACGTGGCCTTCCCTTGGAACCGCAACCAGTAAATAATGTGCCCACAGAGTTCTCAGAGCTTACAATTGCAAATAATGCAATCTATATATACTTGCATGAGATGCTAATGTAAGCTCTCAGAACTCTGTGGGCACATAATTTACTAATTTACAGTAGTCGTGTAAAGTTATAGGTACAAAAAACAGTTGTAGATACTCGTACACAGTTTATTCTTCATGAACGCTATCACTTGCAAAAGGTAGTAGACAGTAGCATCTAACACTTTTCAGCAAATGGTAGTGGCTGATAATTGCCCACAAAAAACATGTACGCTGTAAATAGACAACTTTACATGATATACACGCATGCACTTGCTCACATAAGTTGGCATGTTTTCAATGAGTGTGACGACTGATTTACAGTAGTCTTTTAAAGAAAATTTACAAAGCAAGGACACTTTATGTGTCTTCAGAACAATGCTATCTTGATTCACAAAGTACTTGTAATAACACGCATGTTAAGAAACCTTGATGCTAAAGAAAAAGATTCACAAACGAATATATATGTAAGTGCAACACTGAACAAAAGTGTCTGTACTGACGTGACCCAGCAAATACATAGGAAGAGCAGCATCTGGTGTACTAGTACACATACTTAGCTTTAGCAGGTTAGTACATTCACAAGTTCATCATGTACACTGTGGACAAATCATACAACAGAAATGAAATTACAAAAAATATTGAGCAAAACCGTCTGCAGCAAAAAAAAATGTTCGGCAGATCCCACATACCATAGGAATCGATGTCATGCGAAACATGCAGAGAGATGGCGACAGTGGTGAAATTTTTTGTTGAGTGCAACGTTATGAAATGACGCTAAACATATATACAAATGTTATGCGCAGACATGTATGTTGAACAGTCGCATATGTTTTACATAACCAGTGGTTTACAATTGTGTAACGATGCCAAGAGCAACATGAGTATTACCAACACCAGAAGCGGTAAGCTGAAATGTAGCGCTTGTGAGGATGGCAGCCCTGGATAGTGCTACGTAGACAAACTTCAGTGGATGGCGCTTAAGTACAATTGATGCTAACCTGACGTGACGCCTGTATCATTGCAGTAGTACATATAAAATAAGATGGGCCGGACTGCAACCACAATTGACGCTTCACAAACATTACGCCTGCATAGGGTCTTTTTTCAAAAAAGTTCCGAGACCTGGCGTGGCTCTGTGGTAGAATACTTTATTGCCACGCAAAATGCTTGGGTTCGATTCCTACTGGGACCATAACATATTTTTTGCATTCGTCGGGTCAACGCTGCTGATGTCGGTTTTTCTTAACACCCTCGCATTTAAATTACCCATGTCTGTTCTCGCCGTTCCTCGGAAGATATAAACTGTAAAAAATCTGTGGCGCATACCTGCATACCGTGGCATACGGGTATGTGCCACAGATGTCTGGAGGCAAAGGTTTCACGTCGTACGCAACGGGATTTTCACATTATTCATGTCATGACCAGGCATTCATAATCGTCCAACCCTCTTACCCTGCCAAACTAATTTTGGTCTACCCCAAGTTAAGGAGCTGATCACAAGAGCTCCCAGACGTAGGCGGCTAGATAGATAGATAGATAGAAATGCTCAAAGTGTCTGCAGTATGCAAAGAAATGCTTTGCATTAAAAAAAAAAGCTGCATAGCACAACTGCATGACAGCTTGCCACAATGTCGGGAAAATATGAAAAGAAAAAAAGAAGCTGTTTATAAACAGAAGGCATGACTGTAAAGCATTAGCGTTAAATACAGCACCAAACAATGGCATGACGAGATATACACTGCCACAATAGTAAAGAAAAATGAGGCTTGAAAAAATTTACATAAATGAAAAATGACGACGAAATACCTAAAACATGGCACTAATGTTGTAAAACACTCCTACAGAAACATGTAAAAGCTGTTTCAGTTGGGTAGCAATGTTAAAGTAAGTGGCATATTTAAAAATCCTAAGCAAATGAGTGAAAGTGCATACTTTGGCTCATCAAGCAGTCACAAATATTGTGAACAGAAATGACAAGGTAGCAAACAAGCAATATAGCAAGAGCCTGCATTGCACTTATAGGGTGTTTTTTTAGGTAATATAGATTTGTTAATAAAAATCCTATGGGCTCCTCCTCCTATGCGCTCAAAGGCTCCTACTGTTTTTGCATACGAACTCCACGTTGAGGCTGAAATACTTTGACACTGCTAAAATGACACTTATGTGACTAATTAAAAAAATAGTTCATTAAGTTCTTAATTATCGACTTGAGGGCAATTACAAATATCAGAAAATTCTAGTGTATGACAATTTATGGCATACCCTTTTTAGAAACCACAAAAGTTGCACGTAATTTGAGGTACTCATAATTGAATTGCAAGGGTAATACCGAAACTAACCACACTAGGAATGCAGGAAATGCAACCACGCTTTTGTCAGGACAGAGCTATCTGTGACAAGGAAGTGACGAAATATAAATGAGGGTGCATCGTGGCCGTATCTTTTCGTAAGAGCGGCAAGTCATTTCACTTGCGCTAGTGGATCACCCTACCTTTGCATGTAGCGTTGGTGTTTATCTACTATTTATATTGAGCTGTGCACTTGTGCACAAAAAAGAAACGCAATATCAAACTATTCTTTGTCTGTGAAACATGAAACTCTGGCAGCCACTGTGGTGCTTCTTCTCAAGGACAAGCGAAATAGCTTTTGTACCTGTTTATAGTTAAATAAAGAAACAGATATGCATCACACATGGCACCCAAAGAATAAACTGTTTACTTGTGTATTTTGGAATGCATGTGAATTTTCCTGACCACATTCTGATGCCGCACACCTTGATTCAAATTTCGTCATTTTATTGTCATGTGTACTTCAGGTCTTACATTACAGAACGTTTCCTGTGCGTCAAACGCGATCAGTTTTCACCCTTAAATTTGATGAAGTTTTTTGATTTCTGAAAAATGTGTTTGTCATAAATTAGGACGCACTACAAGTTTCGAATATAAAAGGCTGCCCTGAAGTGAATAATTAAAAAGTTAACTTATGTTTGGTAAATTAGTTGCGTCAAAATAATATTCGCCCTGGAAATGTATATCTGCCTTGACATAGAGTTCGTGTGCGATACTGACAGGAGTGCGACTGTGAGAGCTTTTACAAATAATCTGTATTGCTTAAAAAAACACTCTACATATTTAACCAAGTTTGACTAAGAAGCTGGAGCGTGACTAAAATTATTTCTATAATCACAAGGCTGGCAGCTGCTTCAAAAGTTCACTGAATCCAGAAAGACCAGTAAGAACATTTATAATATAACAATTTCCAGCGTGTTATATGTCAAGATCACGATATGAATATGAGGCATTCTGTAATGGAGGGATTTTCAACCAGCCAGGTGGCACGGGGTCTCCCCTGCATGCTCTCTTTAACATGTGCTCATATTGCATGATATAGTGGCCTCCAACATTTTCACATTCATCAAAAGTGCACCTGCCACGGCCAGTAAGAACATTCACTATACTAACAGATCGGAGTGACATATTAAGCAAAATAGCTATACAATTCACAATGCGCAAGTAACAATGGGATATGAGAAATGTGCAAAAAAAAAAAGAAGAAAACACTGATGAGGCCCGATGAGGTGGTCATTTGGCTAAACCTTAAGTTCATAACCATCAATTCTCAAAGATCTTGAAGTAGAATGGTGGAAGCACTGGCTGAAATAACCTGGTTATGTAGAGGTCACTTGAATTATTATGCCATCCTTTCTGCAACCCCAAATCACCAATGTCTCAAGCACACCAGGTGACATTATGGGTATGAGTTGATGTTGCAATGATCCACTCGGTGCAGGTGCAGCTCTTCGTGAACGCTTGCTAGTTGGCACAATGTCTGTACCATAGTCTAATGTTGTGCAATACACTGATGTGCTTCTATGTGTTCACACTCTGCATTTTACTCCCTTTTGACACTCACTTGCCACAGTTTAAGGCTTCCAAGGATGCTGTAGAGCTTTTGTGAGATGCCAGTAGACAAGATGCCCACTGCAAATTGCGGTGTGCATAGCCAGTGCATATGACAGTTTGTGCTCAGTCCAACGATGCTACTTGTGGCGGTTCACTCTGATCAATGCTACTCAGTCGCTGCAGGTGCTCACATTCATGGGTGACTGAGAGTTCGTTGAGCAATGACCACCTTCGCCCTGCACAGTTTAAAGAAAGCAGATTATATATTTCCGAAATAACAGACATCCTGTGCCTGCATTATACTTGTTTAACTCGTGTTAGTAAAGAACCCACAGAATCATAAGGCATGCAAGACAAGGACAAACAGAAAACATGAAACACACTGGTGGCAATTAAAAAGCTTATATTTAATAGTGCATGAAATATACATGCAAAACATATTACTCTTAGTCTAAGGTACGAAAGTTTGCAGCGAGATAGACTGTACTTACACACAGGCGTCACCCAAATAGATCAGTTCCACCTTAATAATGTTGAAAGCCGGTCAACTGCTGCACTTGCTAAAAATTGTTGCGAGCTCAGTAAAGTTAATTCCATTTCACAATGCTTTCATTATTTTTATTTATTACAGCATGCATCAAGAAACCCTTAATGCAGCTACTCTCATCCTATTATAATTTTCTTGAAAGCAATCACTTGTGACCTCCTGCATACACCAGCATAGTGTCCAATGCATGTTAATGGATGTTAAAGACAGTTGGCTCTGCACTGTCAACTAGCTGGTTGGTGTTTCTTTTTGCAAGTGAGGTTCTTTGTGCTGTATTATCTCGTGTACTCCTGTTTACACAGCCCTTATAATTCTCAGCAAAAACAGCAGCCAACTCGCCTATGAAATTATGAAGGCAGAAGTGATAGATGGTTTAGGCAATACCTGTACAGAACACCCTTCCATGGCTCTATCCCATAAAAAAATTACCATACTTGCAATATGACAAACATTTTCTCCATGATCATTGCTTTAACCATTTCAGAAACTGCAATAGATACACTATGTCTATGCTAAATTGAATAATGTGGTTCTTACTAAAGAAACTACAAGTTAAATTTCGATCTAGAAAAACATTCTACATGATGTCTGCAAGCAGAACAAAATCCTCCAGTTTCTTTCTGCCATACAACATATGCCAGATTAGGCCACCTGCCATGCACTCGCACATTCCCCTTTTATAAGGATGGCAGCTAGGGCATCCAATAAATGGTAGTACTTGTATAACCCAGTCATAACTGATCCAGACGCTGAGCGAATTCGACAATGAAAATATTCACTGCTCATGACTGCTAAGCCCTGTCAATTAGAGCACAAAAATTATACCCACTTTCAGAGTAGAACCGAGTGGCATTCCTCGGTAGGTCCTGTTTGGTCATAGGCATGCAAGGTAGTAACCACCTTCCAAAAGTCACAATGACGTGTTCTGGTTCATGATGTCTCGGGCTGCTGCACAGGCCGTGCGAGCAAACCCAAAACACCATCCTCTCATATAGAGCTCTCTTCCGAACTGACGGCCTCGCCTTTTTCGTCACAAAATAAGCACTTCATAAAAAACTTGAGTGGTCTTACATGCTACAACCACGATATTATGAGGCTCACCATAGTGGAGGGCTCCGGAAATTTCGACAACCTGGTGTTCTTTAACGTGCACTGACATCCCACAGTACACGAGCCTCTAGCATTTCACCCCCATCTAAATGCGACCAACACAGTCGGGATCGACACACATCTTCCAAGTAATAACTTTCCATAAATGTGCAGCAAGCAGTCGAATTCAAAACTACAGGTCTATCATCGTTACAGTGAAGTTCCGACGGCGTCGTACACACGCGAGCTAGTCAGACGCCTTAAAGCCATTGCTTAAACGGGCGAACACACCAGAGCACATTGTCTACCATTACAGATGGCCCGACGCGTAAATACGAGACATCGAGACGAGCACCAATATGTCGAATATATCGAGCAGAGAACGGGACCTATTTGTAACGCAAGCTGTGAAGCGAAGCGAAGCCACGGGCGCTACACTTCGTTGCACAAGAACGTTGCAGACATGAGTACAATTAAGAAAACCTAAAGAACGGCACATACACACGTGAAACCCACTCGCGCGAACCGCATTTAGAGACTTGAAGCGCTGGAATGAGCGTAATACTTTCGATTGGCGCGTCCTGTTCTCTCTGTTATATCGAGCGAGTGCATGAGGCAAGAGCAATGAATGTCATCTGAATGTCTAGGCCCTAAATGCATACTCAAAAGGCAAGGTAACAGTGCAAGTTTGCCCGCCGCGTCACAGACCGGTAGCACTAACAAAAACGAAAGCCGCGGTCAGACACACGTGAAGCATACGTACACGATTCCTCGAGGTTCTCGCAGGCAGTGTTACTTGAAAGAAGGTAAATACTAGCACTGGCAATGAACACTGGGCTCAAAACGCAGCATGCACCATGGACAGGGTAGCGTGGACGACGTAGACACAAGAGCACGAGCAGCAAGCAGCCCGCCAAAAGCGAATAGCGCGACAACAGCGCCAATATCGGTGAGCACGGCAAAGCACGGCTGATGAAAATTGTTCAAAACATGGTGGCCGTGACGTCATTTTTGTTGCCGGACATTTGCCGGAAAAGTGGCGCTGAACTTTACGCCTGCGCGGCGCCTTCTGAATTAAATCACACAGATATTGAGGCCGGAAAGTTTCAGACCTCTTCGATATTGCTTATTGCGTATACGGCCTTACCTTGAATGCCACGATGTCGTAGTATGAAAAAGCATAGCCTCTGGGAAAGGCGGTTGAAGCTCGGAGGACAGCTGCTTGGCTGCGTCCTGTTGCGTGTTGTTGTCTTCGTGTGTTGCTGCGTGTGTTGTCTTCCTTCTTGTGTCCTCGTGTCAAGTTCGCGCTGCAACCAATTCCTCCTCAATTTGGATTTCAACGCATCGCTGTGTCCAATATTTTTCTTGAAATGGAACATTTTATTTTAAAATGTTCCATTTCGAGAAAATACTTGAGTGTCCACTTCGTTTCTATCGCGTTAAAATTAAAACTCAAGGCACATTTTTTGCTGTCATCGTCGCAAGTCCAAGGACGAAGCGTGCGAGGGCAGCCGACGATCGATGCTCAAGTGGAGAGGAAACGTGCCGACCGTGTTTCGTCGCACGAAAGGCCCGTGAGGGGTCCCGGGATAGGGGGCGTGGGTGCCGCTGAAACAGCGTGTTCGAGCCATGGTTCGAGCGGCCGGGCGCGGTCGTCCTATCTTGAAAAAATTGGCAGACGGCTCATATTCCATAGACGGCATTTTTAGCGCAAACGTAGAAAAGAAAGGTGCACTGAGAAGAGAAGAGAAGAACACAGTGCACAGGGCGAGCGCTAAGGGGTCCCGAGCGCTAAAGGCTCGGGACCCCTCACGGGCCTTTAGCGCTCGCCCTGTGCACTGTATTCTTCTCTTCTCTTCTTAGTACACCTTTCTTTTCTACGTTTGCGCTAAAAATGCCGTCCGTGCTGAGTTACCGCCACTCATTTTGCATTGATGATATAATAACGCACGAAGACTTCGCTTCTCTCGCTGTAGCCCCCCGCGTTTCCTGACGCCAGCGTTTTGTTGAAGTACGCCACGTCGCATGCTGAATGAGTAAGCTGCTGGCCTAGCGTGGCCTAGCTTATTAGTTCGCATTGATTTGCCCTTGCGGCGAAATTTTTTCACGCAACAGGGGCTTCATACACCGAGAGAAATGACGAAAATTCACCGTTCGCAGTAGATCACATAAGTCGGTAGGTTCAATGTGTGCAGGGAAACAGTTATTCTCACATCACCGCAAAAATTCAAGCTTTCATTTGTCCATTTCCCACGTCTACGAGTGCTTAAGTAGCTGACCTCTGGGTGACATTCTCTGGAGGTTATTAAAGAAAATCTATGGGCTGTTGAATTGTAAAGCTTCTGCAACATACATTAGAGGTCATATAACAAAATCCATAAGCCGTCTATTTTTTTGGTAAAAGCAGCATACCATAGACATCCATAAATTTGAGTGCAACAAATGTGCGTGGCTGGGACGTCTCGCAGATGTCGTTCATAGATTTAGACATTCGGATCTTACTCGTACATCGCAGAGATATTTGTGGTTTATTGGGGTGGAAAATGAATTCACCAGAATGACAGAATAAGAAGTGGCATGTACTACATACACAGTTGAATACCTAAAACCGGGAAAGGAAAACAAGATAAAAAGGCTACAAGCTAAAAAGCAAACATAACTAAAAAGATAGCGAAAGTAAACGCACTTAAAAGTGGACATTAATCAAATGCACTTCTTTATTTAATAGAGCTACTGAAGTGACACTCACGCACGTGTCGGGTCCACAATCTTGAATCAAAGTGGCTTCTAAGATTTCTTGTTCCAGTTTGGTGTCTTTGCGACCTACTACTACCGCATTCTTCAACCGTGGGAAACAACCGCAAACTTTAGTGTGTAAAGCGAGGTTCGACCCCTCTCCTGACTTCAAGCACCATAATGCTGTCGTAGCCGGTGATTAAGGCGCTGACCAGTCTGCCCCAAGTAAACATGACCGCAGCTTAATGGAATTTTGTACATGACCAAATCTGGGCACTCGACATACTGATATTCGTGTTTTGTAGAGCAGCGTTTACTCGTTCGGGTGATTGTCACTAGTCTGCATAGTTTAGCTAATTTGCATGGTGCGGAGAAAACAAGATCCACCCCATGCCTAGCCGCGATCTTTTTCAAGTTATGTGACAATTGGTGCACATATGGGACCATTTCGTATGCACGCCTCTTCAGTGGACTGCCTACATACGCATGCTCCTTGCGAAGCTGGTTTAGAAGCATTTTTGCGACCGCTAGGAGCATGCGGTAGATGTAGGCATTCCACTGAAGAGGAGTGCGTACGAGGTGGTCCCATATGTGCACCAATCGTCACATAACTTGAAAAAAGTCGCGGTTAGGCATAGGGGTGGATCTTGTTATCTCCGTACCATGCGAATTAGCTAAACTATGCAGACGCGTGACAAGCACCCGAACAAGTAAACGCTACTCAACAAAGCACGAATATCAGTATGATGAGTGCACAGATTTGGTCGTGTACAAAATTCCATTAAGCTGTGCTCGTGGTTACTTGAAGCAGACTGGTCAGTGCCTTAATCACCGGCTACGACAGCATTATGGTGCTTGAAGTCAGGAGAGGGGTCGAACCTCGCTTTACACTCTAAAGTTTGCGGTTGTTTCCCATGGTTGAAGAATGCGGTAGTAGTAGGCCGCAGAGACACCAAACTGGAACAAGGAATCTTAGAAGCCGCTTTGATTGAAGATTGTGGACCTGACATGTGCGTGAGTGTTGCTTCAGTAGCTCTATTAAATAAAGAAGTGCATTTCAATAATGTCCACTTTTAAGAGCGTTTCCTTTCGCTATCTTTTTTAGTTACGTCTGCCTTTTAGGTTGTAGCCGTTTTATGTTGTTTTCCTTTCCCGGTTTCAGTCATTCAGTCATTCTGGTGAATTTATTTTCCACGTGTTATTGTTGTCACGGGGTTAATGGTGTATCTAGCGCCTGGCTCTGATGTTGGTTGTTTTTGTTGCTGATCACCAAAAGCCTTCTACACATGCGCATATTGTCTAGCTGCGGCTATGTTTTTGAATAAATGTTCACAGTTGTTAGTAGCACTTCGTCCTGTGTGTGTCTCTTTTTGTTGTCCCGTTTATTGCGCTGAACAATCACCAACTATGCATCCCCAACTGGCCCAAACCTCTACTCTTCTAAACCACTCCACAGATTTAGGCGTAGCAACTTTTCATGCTCCATGGAGACTGTCACTCTGAATCCACTCCAACTCTCTCATTTAACGCTTGACTCACACCTGTACACTGTAACTGGAACAAACTTGCTCCAACTCTGCCAATGGAATTGAACATCAAGTAACAAGAAGCAGCATGAGAAATCGAAGAGGGCTATACCGTGGCAGGCCAGTGGTGATTTCAACTTTATATTTAAGTAAACGAGTGTGCGTGCGAAACACTTCTCATGCATCAGGCATCATCACTGCCTAGGATTTAGGTTGTGTCATGTCTTTAGAATGTGACAAGCCCAAGGTCAAAGGGTGTGCCTAGAATTTTTGAAGGTCTTCCAGTATGCCTCAGCAAATCAACTTGTTTTTTTCTGAATAAATCATAAAGCAGTTTATTTTTTAACCAGTGGTTAGAATATTTTAACCTCTTGTAAATAGCTGCAAATTAAGAACTTAAATACCTAGCCTCATTGCTTCTGTGTCGAAAATGCGAGCTGTGTGAACAAGTGCTCGGCTTCCTGACACTTCTATAAAACCATAAAACGCCGCTCGCTACCGCTCGCTATGTCAAGTGCCCCATTACAATACACTTTCCACTATGCCAGTCGTAAGACTTCACATTCGCATTAATACTACGCTAGAAGCCTCACCAAATGCATTTATTTGCGGGTCCTTAAAGTTACTCGACTGAAATCTTGCTGAGAAATGGTGCCATTTTGCTAAGAAAGTTGAAGAGCACTACCTGAAGCAAACGGACAGCACTGTTTACATGCCCCCTCACGCACCACTGTGACTAGTGGTATGTGGTGACTGTATAGTATATCAAACTGAGCGGCAGTTTCCTTTCAGAAAGGTATTGAACGAATGCTATAGACAAGCTGTCCCTCTGGGCAAAGCACCGCCATCAGGGAAACAATAAAGAGTAAAGCTGCCACCACTACCTCATTCACACAGGAAAATGGTGACACATTTGGCAATGCCTTTGTCACATCTTTTCAAGGGAACAATTCCAACACCATTCCTGTGGTTTATGGCACATGATAAATAATAAGATTTAGATGATCATGCATAACCTTAATGAAAAGCAAATTATATACACTACCACACGAAGTAGCAAGATAATTGTTGAACTCCTGCAATGTTGCTCTGAACATATTAGCTCTGCTGACTCTATGGACAACACTGCATGCATTACACATATTTTCTGCGAAATAAGCTGTTGCAACTAAAGCACATTGTAAATTTTCTTTCCCATTGCAATAAAAAAACTCAGCATTTTTGAAATAAAGCAATATTTCAACACTGTTCGTGCTCTGCTTATATGAGCCTACTGCAGCTGAGAACTACAAAAGGATGACTCGTAGCAAAAGCTTGAATTCTTTGCAACAACTCCACATGTAATGCACTAAATAAGGCAGTTTTAGGCGAGCTGACTTTACATAATGAATGTTCACAGCGCAAAATAGGTAAAGAGGAAAAGGCAGGGGCACAGGACACAAGTGTGCTATGCCCTGATTTTATGTCTACAATAGCTTTTCGCGGCAGATGTGAGGGACCGACAACCAATTTTATGGAACCTGTTTCCTTTAGTGCAACAGAACAGTTGCCGATCAGAGTCGCTAATCGCGGAATGGTATGGTGGAAAAGACCATGATACATTTATAACCACAATTTTTAATCTGCAGCCACTGTGTTGTTGTACACACAACATATACTTCAAAGAGGGAGGGGTGAGCATGACAGCGATTCATGTTTGCGCTGCGGTTTCCTACACATGCACCGTGGCTCAACATATTCCAATATTTGTCACAAAGTCAGTGTCAACTCCTTTTACCTCGTAAGCGGAAAAGAATAGAGCGGGCATGGATAATAATATACATACTGTAATTTTGAGTACTAATTATGGTGCACATAAAAGCTTCACACTACTTAAAGCAAACGCAACAACTCCATAGTGCAGCATCAAGGCCCTTACATTTAACCTGCCAACATACCAGTCTTTTGTGCGTCTTAAACACAATATAAAGGGGTCCTGAACCACTTTTCGGAGCAATCATCGAATGACCTCAGTATCCGAGTATGTTGCCTCATGAATCAACTGCCACAAAAATTTCTTGAATATGCCAAGAACGAGCGCAGTTACAGGGATTAGTTGCACTCTTGAAGCACTTTCTCCTCTCGCCCCGAGTGCAGTGCGCTGGAAGCTACAAAGAGAGGGATGGCACGAAGGAAATAAATTACGTCAGCGCGCTTCCCGACATTGGGCGCATGTTATAAAGCATGATTGCTCTTTCCCACTTTTGATTCAGTGCACGAGTGTGGCTACTGTGTAATTTTAGCAGGCTATGGAGCACAGCACCAGCTCTTGGTGGTACCCCATGGCAAGAGGCGCATGTGATCCACATGCCGCTCTTAATATCTGTCAGCTTTTAACCAAATGCATGTTGTCCGCTGTTTGACAGCAAACGGTAGGTGCCAGAAGGTCAGAAAAGAGTGAGCACAGGCCCTTATATGAAAAGAGAGCAGCTGCTAAAATGGTAATATCGTGTTCCACTTCCAAGATCTCCTTGCTACTTACTACTGCAAGATTTGGCTGAGGTCATCAGCTTTCTTCACGATGTCTTTATTCATCAAGCCCGAGGGGGGGGTTCATGAACCCTTTAAAAATATGATCATGTTCAAATCGCAAAAAGAACGTTATAACCTGTCACTATAATCTAGATTTTTTTATTTCCACCATGGTCCAATGACATGCTCTGGCCAGTTGTCGGTCCCTTGAAGTAATAAGCTTGTGTAAGCAAAAAAACTACCGCTATAATGCTTACGTCGATATTTCTTGAGCTCCTCCTGAAGCCTCTCATTTTCCTTTCGCAGAGATGCGCTCTCTTTGCGAAGGTTGCTCAGATCAATATTTTGAATTTCTTGCAGTAGCTCCACATCCTGGTTGCTTTTCTGTTTGTCTTTCTAGAAAGAAAAAGAAAGGAAACATTTACACTAGGATGTAATTTGTTTATTGTGTAGTCATCATTTCAATAGATTTTCAAGCACAAGCCAATTTTAGTATGTGTAGCTACTATGGACTTACTTGAAGCAATTTTTCAAGTGGCAAATTGTTTGTTTTTCAGCTCTTTGGAGAAAGTAATATTGCATTTGAGAGCACCTTGGAACAGCTGGTTTCACATTTTGGAGTGCACTGAAGAAGCACGATTTATTTTACATTCAACATCCTAAAAAATTAATACGAAGTTTTTACAGATCAATATTTACATCCATTATATATATCATGTATGAAATGCTCTCAGTATTATTTCACTAAATAATGAAAAAAGAAGGGCAGTCATACAGTTGTAGGTTGTGGAATAACTTCAGCAATTTAAATTTCAACACAAGCAGATAAAGAAAAAAATCCTGGTGATGATTATAGTTTCATAAGTAACACTTTAAAAACAATTATGTGGCTATCAACTTAAAGGGGTTCTGCCACAAACCTAGTCTTGATGTTGAAGGGACCCTGACACAGTTTTTTGAATTTTTGTCAGCATTTAGGCACGAGCATCATGAAATCACTAGCACTACAAATTAAGCTATGCACCGTGTACCAAGGCCGCTACGGACAATTATATCTATACTCTCATTCTCGCCACTGCCTTGCCTCCTCAACTCGTGAGACACACTGGCATCGCTGGCGACGGCAGCGTTCTCATGAACGCGCTCGGCGATTTGAGCTTCCCCCAGTCATGGCCTCAGAGATTGCACGCCTACGGGTCGCGCAATCTCGGAGGCCATGGCCCAGTACGCCCGGAAGCACGCCATCTGGCAACAGAGACGAAGCTCGCGGAGTGGTTGATATTTGCTCTGACAGGTGCCGCAGCACTACCAGCCCATCTTATTTTATTCTTTTGTACAGCGACAACCTATGAAGGCATG
Organism: Rhipicephalus appendiculatus; assembly: GCA_030522465.1. Taxonomy (NCBI): domain Eukaryota; kingdom Metazoa; phylum Arthropoda; class Arachnida; order Ixodida; family Ixodidae; genus Rhipicephalus; species Rhipicephalus appendiculatus. The sequence continues at coordinate 38,891 of JALIZH010008266.1, read as the reverse complement.
CGGACAAACAAAAATAATTCAAGAACGACCACCGATAAGCATACACTCGGGCAATGTCGTTGTGTCTTCAGGGATGAAGTTACCGCCCCAGAAACATGGATTGTGGCGTCGATTGAATAGCGAGAGCGCGACGCTCATTGCAGCAGCGAGCTGCAGCGATTCCGCTCCCCAAATGCCTCACAAATATTACACGATATTGCAGCTTTACAAGTCACCGATTGCTAGATATGTGGAACACAACACAGCTAGGGTAATTCATTGTGTTCGAGAAAAGAAAAATGCCTCCACCTCCCCGAAGGGAATCGTGAGGAAATGCGAATGCATTTCGCGCGCGCTTCACTCCATTTATATATGGTGGTTGTGGTTCGAAGAAGGAAAAGGCGCCTAATTTCTGCAGCCCGGTCGGGAGCACGGCGCAGCGCCAGTTTTTTTTTTTTTGCTTTTGTTTTGTTTTTTCTTCTTTTTTTATTTATTTTTTATTCTTTTTGTTCTTTTTTTCCTTTTTTTTCTTTTTTTTAATTTTTTTTAAATTTTTTTTTCATATATAGCTCCGCCGAGCTCCCGCGATGAGAGCGCCCTCACACACTTGAAATGCATTCGCATTTAAAACTGGAGATGCGTAAAGCACGCAGCGATGGAACGGTGTTTCCTACTGGAACATGCCAATCGCTGCTAATGGGCAATGAGAGACAGAAGACTCCGACTGGACACAGAGACCCGCAGTCGGCTTTTAGTTAACGGGCACGCTGCGAATTTTTATTGTTCAACAACGCACAGGAGAAATCTCCCACCGGCACCACCTTGGAGGTCAAGATCCATTGCCATATATACGGGATGGACAGTGAACGGTTGTGCAGCGCGAGCACTCGGTTTTTTCCACCAAGAAACTCGCTAGCAGACGCTGCCTGCGTCGGCGTCGCGAGGCGAGAGAGGGGGGTAGCGTAGGAGAGGAGAGAGAGGGGGGGGGGGACGCGCATGCGCAGTGGGGGTGTGGACGCTGGGGCAGGGATGCCTAGAGGAGGGAGGGGGGAGCGTATTAGAGGAGAGAGAGGGGGGACGCGCATGCGCAGTGGGAGCGCGGGGAGGGATGCCTAGAGGAGAGAGAGGGGGGAGCGTAGGAGGGGAGAGAGGAGGGGAGGCGCATGCGCAGTGAGGGTGTGGTTGCCGCGGGGAGGGATGCCTAGAGGAGAGAGAGGGAGAGAGGAGGTTTTTATTTATATTTTTTAAAGGGCTTGCGCATGCGCAGTATGGGTGGTCACGCCGCCACCACCACCACCGGATTAAGCTTCGCCATAAGATGCTTCACATCTAACACCTGCCGGCGCTTACCTCCTCAACCTATCCTCCTCCTCCTCCTCCGCGGACAACGCTGGACAACGCCGGACAACGCTGGACAACGCCGGATGCCTGACATAGCCCGACTATGAAATGCATTCGCATTTAAAACCGCGATATAAACACACGCTCAGCTCATGTCAACACAGAGCACGTTGTAACACAGGCAGACAACGCTCACTGTCCACAGGAGGTTCTGTGATGTAGACTGGAGATATCTAATCAGATCAGTAACTGGCGCTACGTGTACTGGAACAATTCTACGCGCAAAAGGCACGAGAAGTTGAAAACTCGTTTGGCTGAGCCGCTGCGTGATGTAGCGATTCACATGTTTAAAGTCTTGTAATAAATTACACAGGTGACGCAAATCGGCCTTCAAATGATCCTTAGGACTTCCTTTACTGGCTCAATCCGTTTATACAAAATCGTCAGAACTGTTTTAGGGTCCCTCTAATATTGCACATCAAATCAGCAGAAGTGGCAGACAAACGCTGCAACATGCAAAGATGCCTCGGTGCTAACATGCGCAGAATGTGATGGCAGATCCCAGCCGTGTGCATGAGACTAAGAACAAGGTGATCAGCTCTTCCGTTAGCTTTCCAAGAAGCAAGAAGAATAAAAAGTAAAAAAGTTGGGAAACAAGTTAGTCGGGCAGGCCTGCAATGCAGTCGGTGGGCCCGGGCCGGGCTCAGGCTCGGAAATACGGCCTGTGCACAGCTCTAGTGCTAGTAGAAGCCGCTACAAAGGCCGCTTTTGCATGATGAACCCTGGAGAAAGAGCACTTCAAGAGAACCATCACCACGTTCTCACTGTTTACATGCTCTTCTAAGGACGCGGGACACAAAAATATCATATTGTTCCATATATCGCTACTTTTCCTACATTTAATTCGGCAATATTCAGAAACTGAAATAATGAGCATATTACAGGCACGTGGTCATTACAGAATATTTTCCTAATTACATGTCATGCTACTCATAACATGCCAGCAGTGTTTCCAGTGCACACGACGTCAGCCAATGAATCACCACCACTTGATCACCACCGACTGGCCTTGAAGTCACAAAAATCGTATACGGATAGTGTGATTTACCGCAGTACAAATTAGCATCATAAAAGCTGTTCGACACTGTGCATAGTGCTGTTGATTATATGAGATGCACATGCCAGACTGTTTCGTCTCCTGTGAAATAGATGCCGTGAAATTGCAGTCTGCTTGGCCCATTTTGGCACTATTTACATCGATTCTATCAAAATGGCACAGCACATTTGGTGCACCGTGGTGCTGGAGTGAAATCACTACGCAGACGAAAACGCATGGAATTCAGGGAATTTAATGTGCAGGTTAAACTGTGACAGGCAATCTTTTATTTTTTTTATGACCAGGCATTGACAGCCGGAACACATAACTCCAGGTTCACAGGATGTTTTATGTACGAGCCCCATCATGGTGTGCCATAAGCTTCTAGTTATGGTAAAAGAGAATGTCACTGTCTTCTTGGACTCCAACAGAAAGGTGAGAGATAGCATGAAAAGAGGAAAGCAAGTTTAAACACACATTGTCAGTCTGCTCTATGAGACTTTTAATTCAGCAACTGAACATACAAATGCACTCTTTCTTTTTTTTTATCTTAGATTAAGCTATGAAGCACTCTTATGGTGAGGTTTGTATAAATATATGCATGATAATAGCAGCAGCATCCTTAAGTGCACTCCAAGCTATATGAATGCACACTGCACTTGCATGACAGGCTTTCATTTTTTTTTTTGCTACCTAAAAAAGGTACAGCACTTGCAAAACACGATGTACCAACAATACTAGAGTATGAACTCACAAAGAAATGGTACTTTCTGTTTGCTTACACTGTGAGTGCTCGCATGACACTGCTTTATACTACAGTGTTCACAATAAACTTAAGCGAAGTAAAAGAGCAGCAAATTCACAAGCAGTGCCCCAGCGATGCCATTCTAAAATATACACACCGTGAGCAATGATCAGAAAACATCAGTGGGCCAGTGCAATGAATGAAGCGCGCGAGTGTGGTCCATTTTTTAAAGTTGGAGCGGCAAGAACGAGGACGACGTACATCGTGGGACCTGCGCGAGTGCGCCGAGTTCTGAAGCATGAAAGAAAAGATAAGCTCAAGAAAAATAAAGACAGAACTGAGAGCCACTGCACTTAGGCACAAGCTAAGAGCGGTCGCCCACCATTATCGCGGCCAGTCTTGACCAATCGCCACTCTTTCAAATCTCTTCAGCTAGGCATCAAGGTCGTCTCGGTCCTCGTAGACAACCGGTATAAAGTTGTACGGCTTCACAACAGCAGACGCGCTCCTTTGCATCCCCGAGTCAGCCACCATAGGGTTCCCCGACAGCGACCTTAGCTACGGTCAGACGCAGTTGCAGCGTCTGTTCTTCCACTACCCAAGTGTCACTGGCCTGCTTCTCCGTTATGGCCTTCCTTTTCTGCGACTTGAAGGCGCAGCTGTAAATTGCGGCCTTCCAGCTCCAGCTGTTCTTTCTTTGTGTCTCTCTTTGCGGCTTGTTCCTCGCGCGTTCACGCTTCTCGCTTGTCGAACCATAATTGCTGCTCCACTCCTTCCAACCCCATGCGTTCTGCCAGCATCATCAACTCTCGCGAACTCTTTTTTTTCGTTTCGTTACCACTATGAAAATCTACAACTGACTCACGTCCTGTCGCGGACGTCAATTTGTGACAGGTTCGGTTAATAAGGCTAGTCGCGCTCGCTGTGAAATACTATTCTTGGATAAGAGAAGGAGGTGAGTGTTTCATTTTCACAGAAGCGAAAATGTATTTGCAACACAAAGAAAAACGGAAAGGAAACACTAAAATCAACAAAAGGTAATTAACAGGCGTCAGCCAGACCAAAAATAGATAGTTCTCCTTAACAAAGGAAAACCTATAATGAGCTTTATGAGTCCACGCACTAAAGTTGTCAGGAGAGTCCCGATGCGCAAGAAGATAGGTACGGCTCACCAGTGGTTCATGCACATTGGGAGTCTAGCGAAGAAGATGCAGAGGTGGGAGCCAGTAAGCTCAGGCCCTTAGCCCGATGGCTCGCTCCTGCTCCTGGTGGTACCATCATCTACGGCGCTGGCTTCCACCCGAGCACTCGAACCACGCCGTGCCAGTACGTCAGCAAAAGTCCCCGCGGTAGAACTGTCACTAGGCCCCTTTGATGGCCTTCGTCGGCTAGGTGGATGCCTTGGAAGCCCGGGTGCAAGCGCCCGACGAGCTCGCAGCACGGACCTCCCCACATTATTTGAACACCCTGCTCGACTCTTCTTCTCTTTTCGCGTAGTGGCTCTCGGTTTTGTCTTCTTATTTTTCTTTCGTTTTTGTTTTCTTTCACGTTTAGGTGCTCAGAGCGCTCGCGCAGGTAGCACGATGTACGTCGTTCTCATTGTTTATGCCGCTACAACAAAAAACGCACCACACTCGCGCACTTCACTCATAACAGCCAGTGCCCCGAGACCGGCCTGCATGATGGTTCCTGCAGAATGTGCCAGCTGATATGATACAACTTCACAACTTATTCAAGTTTAATTTGAATAAGTTGTGAAATTGAACAAATTTCAATTTATTCCTGTCGCAGTTTCAGTAAAATGAGAGTGAAGTGTGAGCCTGTGTTTTGTGGAAAACAATTTGTGCCAGCTAGTAACGACTGTACAATAGATAGAAGACAACTTACACTTTTTTGGGGGTCCGCTGTGGCCTGCCTGTTGTGTTCTGTTATCGCGTTATCCATTTGCTTAACAAGCTGGGGATGGTCCTCTGAAATGGGTATTGAAAGTATGAATTTTATGGGAAACAATCCTACTGAGAGGTCCACCACTAAACATGCACTGGGGCAATAAAGCTACCGAGTTTGACTGTACCCCCCACCCAAGAAGTGTCTAACTTGCAGCGTTTGATAAATAGATAAAATAAGTGGGGCAAGGTCATAAAAAAGGCATATTATTTTACCACATTAACATAAAGCTTTGCAGCTCGATGTCAAGCTGACTAGGCACAACCACCCCAAATACTTTTTCACAAATTCACACCACACCTACAGGTATATTAGATTACCAGCCACGAGTACACATGCTTACACTATTTTTTAACAGCCGAGCTGTTTTATGTAGAGTTGAGCCAGCCATCATTTCTCAAAACTGGGCAGGTATGAGCCACAGAAAGCAAGCATGTGCCAGGCAGCTGCTAGCATAGCTTAGCCATGCATATAATAATATAGCAATGGTGTGAGAAAGAAGTGAGTGAGGAGTAATGTAATGGTGAAGAGGAAAGAAAGGAGGGGAGAGGGTAGAGCGTGGGATAGCCTTGTATAGTACAGTTTAGCAAAAGGGTAGGAAAGGGGAAGTGAGGATGAGGAGGACTGATGTAGAGCTGAGAGCGTAAACCATAGCACAGCCATGTACAGTATAGCATAGCAAGGTATAGCATAGCAACGACATGACATGGCACCTGTCACGTTGAAGATGTTGTGATTCTGAAGTGAATTTCATTATAGTGCAACTGGGGAACAACATTCGGTTTGTAAAAAGTCATGTATAAAGTATTTTTCACCCAATAGATGCTATTTCCAATGTTATACTTGTCCTGTAGTGAGCAAACTTGGTGGCGAAAGAACGTATTTCTAAGTCTGAGTTCTAGCGAAGGCATTAGGTGATGGATGGCATTAAGGTCAATGCCATTTGATTTGCCCGTGAGGCACAGCGCAAACGACAATAAATGATAAGTCATTAGGTGATGGATGGCATTAAGGTCAATGCCCTTTGATTTGCCAGTGAGGCACAGCGCAAACGACAATAAATGATAAGGCATTAGAAAGTTAACGCCATTTCCAGCGCCCGTGGGGCCCGGGTATTATAGAGACCTGGTATGGCAAAAGGGCAGCACCTAACAGCTACGAGCTTACGTAATTCACATTGCTCAATTGACAAGACAGTATTCTAAATGTGAACATGGGCATGTTTGGTCGCTATCAGGGCCAATCAAAAAGTCTCGGTCGCGATTAATAATGTTCGCTGCTACGTTGCGCAAACCAATCCAGATCAAGTTCGGCGCAGACGTCAGCCAGATGGCAATGCACAGATGGCAATCTTATTATCCAAGTCGTGCTTCATTGCAATTCGTATTGAGCAGCCTACTACGGAACGGCACTGATCGCAATGAAAAGTACCCATGTGACACCATTATTACACCGAACAGTGAAGCATGAAGGCCTGAAGCGATGAAAAAATCCTGGAACAGGAAATGCCGCAGGGGCCCACGTGGTGCAAGGCCGACATTGTAGCTGTGCCACCAGTTATTATACCGGAGCCACAAGGTCACTTTTGGTCGCGACAAAGGCCGATCCACACGAGGCGCTGCTACACGGTCACCTTCAATCGCAGTTAGGCCCGATAGCGATCTGTGTGTCGAGATTTGGCTTCCAGACCGCAACTGGACTCACAGGAGCGCCAAGCTCGATCAGGATTAGCTTGGTCCGAGCAGCAGCGACCATAGGTGATCGCGATTAAGAAATGCGGTCCAGATCATGATCCAAACGGCCCGTTTGACACCGGCATTAGCATGTTGGTGACAAACATTCAAGCTTACCTGATATGGCAATCAGCGTAGCCTGAAACAATCCTTTGTCGCGCCACCGAACTTGCACTGGTGACCTTTCACAAGGATCATCCTCTTCGTGACTCACGACGCGGGTCAATTTAACAACATCGAAGGTTGTTGGTTCATTTGTGTCGCCATCGAAACGTACCAGGCAGTACTGCACCACTTCTAATCTAGAAAAGTAGAGCTACGCACGCGGGTGATCAATGTGGACAAAATGCTCCAGCCACTCACTAAGCGGATTGGATTTGTCCTGGCTTGGCTTATGAGGATATGGTCAGAGGATAAATGAAAAATATGCGCATACGAAACTAAAAAAAAACAGGTATATTTTCTTCCGCTTTTTTTTTCATTTTTTAGAAGTCAGAGGATAAATGTTGCAAAAGAAACGTGCGAGAATAAGAAAAAGCAAGACTTTTTTTCCGGGGTTCGGGAGTTGTAAGTGGAGACATTTACAGGATGTAAAGCTGTTCACAAACAGCAGGTTAAAATGAAACAAATAGCCCGGATTGAGATGGTATAAACGCAGCATAAAAAGCGCAGAACTTGCGAAGCAGCCACAGGGTGGCACACCGGGCACAACCCCCCCCCCCGTCTTGTTTCAAATTTTTTTTCTGCCATGGCAAAAATTTCAGACATTTCGAAATTGTAAAACACATCACTCCAGGCAAACGGTAGATTGAGACGGTGTACGGCGTGTGCATGTGAAGCATTATCACTATGAACAGTCGTTATGAAGACGATAAGCAGTGAATCATATTCTGAATCCATTGAACACATCTATGCGATAAAATAATTGTACCTAAAAGATGAAGCTTCGTTTTGCACGGTTTCAAGTAATGATTTTACAAATACTACTTTCGCGTTAGATGTAATAAAGCTATGAATATATAGCTTTAAATGCGAAGCATTTCTTAGCGAACCGAAGACACTTCGAGCGTTTCTATGTACGTATCTACCTATATAGCCGCCTATGTCTGGTGCTCTCGTGACCACCTCCTTAAGTAGATCAAAATTGATATGGGAGGGTAAGAAGGTTTGGCGAATATGACTGTCTGGTCGTGACATGAATTACGAGAAAATCCTGTAGCGTACGTTGTCAAACTCTTTCCATCAGAATCGTGTGGTAGGCGGGTATGCCCCACAGGTGATTAACAGTTTATATAGACATAGCAAGCGCGCAAGAACAGACATTGTTAATTTGGTAATTTAGATGCGAGAGCGTTAAGAGAAACCGACATGGGCAACGTTGACCTGGCGAACGCGAAGAATAAAAATCAGGATCCAGCTGGAACCAAACCCAAGCAATCTGCGTAACAGTCAGGTATTCTACCAAAGAGCACATTCTTGAAGCGTTTTGGCGCAACGTCAATTGTGGTTGCATTGCTGGCTACCTAATTTTATAAGAAAGCATGCAACATTACACATGTACTTCTATGATAGAGGCGTCATGTTGGGTTAACGTCAGTTGTGGCTCCAGTGTTGGCTCCGCTTGCATTTAGCAGTCAATAAAGATTACATTTGTATACCTATGATTCCGCAACCAATATTCAAGCAAGACTTGTTGTTGGGTGAGTTGGTTAACATAAATGGAGTACATGATAGCGCAAACTTGGAAAAAAGTCAGGTTCGCGAAAAGAAGTCGGAGGGAGCAGCAGTTTCCATCTATCATCACACCGTAAAGTGAACTTCGATTCGATAATAACGTCGCTGCTCTAACGTGAGTGCCGACGTTACATCACACCATAAGCTACCATTCAAACGCCAGTGTAGTCACATGAAACCGATTCCCGCAAGGCGTGGGATCTGCCGAATCTTTTTGAAGTACATGTAACTACAACGAGCGACACAATATTTATGGTGTACCCACACATATTGCATTAATTACGACGAACGAAACAATAATTTCTTATGGTATTGCAGGATAAATTACATGCCGGGGGGCATAAAATTTGTGCAGGCAGCGGTCGCATATATATGCTCAGATTTCTGCCGGCGCCATCATTGACTTGGTAAGCAGCGTGTGGTTGGTGAATCGCATCACTTCACTTTTCTTTTTCACTGTTTTGGAGGTTTGTGTATCCCGTTTGCGTACTTTGCGCAGTCAGTTTTAGTGTGCCATAGGCGAAGTTGCGAACAGCGCAGAATGAACTTGTGCCGAGCAGTCATTACTGCATGAAATAGTGTTCCTACATGAGGAAAGCCACATTTTATAAGTTAAATCTATAAGAATGAAAACTTTACAAAATTTAAGCGACGTTGCTTGATTGCTTAAGTATTCTCCCCATTAAACTGGTGTGGTCCTTGTTTCTCCTTTATTTCGTTTGTCAACGGCTTATATGTGGGATGAGATGAAGTGGAACGCTTTTACAAACCAGAGAAATATAAAATAATGTAATATATAGATTTTCAGAGTTTAGATTCCTGCATGATCGCTTACCTGCGCGAAGTTAAGTCATTATGTTTACGTGGCATGCGATCCCACAAATGATGAGCTTGCAACTTATATGTGTTGACATTACTTTCCTTTTCTCTGTTTTATTCTAATCACATGGTTTAAATCCTGATCAGCATGATATGCATGCATGTTTAAACTCATGATACGCCGCCGACCATCAGTATACATAGTAACACAACCACTCTTTGCTTGTCGTGGTTCCTGCATGCTTTTCGCCGTGTACGGCGAAAAGCATGCAGAAAGCATGCAGGAAATATGCATGTCCCCCCCCCCCGGGGGGGGGGACATGTATTTCCCTGCATGCTATGTCCCCCCCGGGGGGGGGGGGCATGCATATTAACAGGCATGTGTGTCGGCAGAATTCTGTCTTGGGGAATGCAAACTGTTGCATCGCGGCTGAGGGAAGGGCAGAGCGCTGGTGTAGCTTAGGTGAGGGCAATTGATGGTGCGGCTTGAGGGGGGGGAAGAGCCCCCTTTTGCACCCCCCTGCCGACGCCCATGTTAACAGGCGTCTTCGCTAGCCACGTGCATAGTGGCCAATGGCGCCTGTCAGGATCCCGCGTGCTTCGTTTTCGCCTCGATTTACCAGACGGCGCCAAGAGACAACGTGTCGGTCTTGTCAGTGGGGCGGCACGCATTGCGGTCAACGTCAACGCCTGCTTGAACAAGCTTACGGATGAAGACGATGTTCTAACGTAAGTACTTTTACAGCGAAAGCTGTTATGAGATCACAACAAGGGTGCCGTAGTTGTCCGCCGCCGCTGCCGCCGCCGCCGCCGGTGTCCGTAACCGCTATCGCACGAAATAAAAAACTTTAATAAGAAATGTTCAGGATGGAACGGGGTTCGAACCTGGGTCCGCTCCGTGCCAGCCCAGTGTTCTACCACTGAGCCATGCCTGTGCTCGAAAACCCGATGCACAAAAACCCTATACAAGCATTATGTCGGGAAGGAACCGCGTTAACATGCGCAAAATAACGTGGCAGAAGAGTTAAACGACAACCAGGCGTCACAGAATGCCATTTGTGTAACCAGGTGTCACACAATATGAATTGCATTACGTGGGTGTCGTTGAATGCTTCCAACCCATTACAAAGGGCTTAGCCATAATTCTTCGTCGCCATCCGCCACCGAATCAATTAATGGAGTAGTGGGTACCTTGCAAGCGTACTTGTATTAGTAGCCCCAAGATAGATTGCAACGGGTTTTAGAAATGGTGCTCTCCCAGCTTTCGCTGTGACTGTGCTGCGCGTTCCGCGCAGGCCTGGCGGCTTTTTACGCACTTTGTCAGCCATCCCGCAAAGTGCGAGATGTTGATATTGATCGAGGCCTCAAATGACTTCCCGCTTTAAACGAAGCAAGCATATTCCGCGTTCAAAAGAGCAATCTTGTAACCACTTGTGCATAGGCGTGCGCACGAGGGGGGCAGCCGCCCCCCACCTATTCACCTAAGAAGGGGGGGGGGGGGGGGGGCGCAAAGTCTGCCCCATACATTGACTTGATAGGGAAGGGGGGCGCTGCGACGAGCCGTTGCCCCCCTTCCCTGAAGGGGAACCCTGCGCACGCCTATGCTCATGACTTCAGTTTCGTCCAGACGGAACTGTAACATCTACTAGCATTTCGTCGGGGCGGAACAGTAACTGCCTTGAGAATATCGAATCTCAGCACTAAGCCGAGCAGCTGAACGGCCAGTCTGTAGCGTAGTGGTCGCGTCCACATTAGGTGAGATAAGGGCGCAGACTTCGCTAAGCTTGAAATTGCTTCTTCTTTGAAGTTGGCGCAGCGCTAGCAACAATGTGCTCGGGACTTTACAATTTAAACAAAGCACTTTTAAGGCCCGGCCACGCTAGAGGCAAGCCTGTCGTAGCGGTGCGCCTGCGTCCGGTGCCGTGGAACGTTGGCTGCGCGATAGGTGTCGAAAATGCACGGCAACCTTCGCCGGTGCGGAGGTTACATGACACGTTCCAACCTGACGCGTTCCACATCATAACCTCTGCTCGCCATGCGTGACCGCCACGTAAACGCCACGCGCCAGCGAGACTGCGAGCGTGTACAGAAAAAACCGCGGAGCGCGCGCAGAAAAGCAGACGACGCGGGGCCGGAGGGGAGCCTAGGCGCCAATGTAGCCATAACAACCACTCCTCCGTCGCTAATTGGCTACGTCGCTGTGCGGCTGCCGGATAACGTCGCGAGTAAATGACGTGCGCGAACAAAACCGCCTGCGTCCAGTAGCCTGAGAACGTAGATAGGTAGACGCTTCGCAACGCGCTGCTCGAACACAAAGAGGTTCCTAAAGAACACACGTAAATGCACAAGACGAGCACTCGTCCTGTGTAAACACGTGTGTTCTTCTGTGCGTCCATGGACTCGATAAGCGCGTTGAAAGTATCGATTATATGCACAACTAACGAGCGCCTAATCTGGCCCTTAATTCTAGCTGACAACGTCAAACGGCGCAAGGACAACCGCCGTGCCGATAGCGTGGCCGAGTCGGTCTTTACGTGAACTTTTCTGTCCAAGTTTTACTGCAGCGTGACAAAGCGTGATGGAGTTGTTGCTTGCGCTTTTCATATATTACAAAAAATAATTTTATTTTTTAGGTATGGTACGTGCAGTCAGGACGCAGTCAATATGCTTGAGAAAAGAATATCGATGCCTGTGATCAGTCAGCGAAATATTCAATTGAAGCAGTGGCTTTCTTGTAGCAAATATAGGAAACCATGTGCGTGTAAAATCTACTGAATTTTCGTTCTCAAGTGTCACTGAAGTGATGAATTTGTTAAGCGGTCAAAAGTTACATAACACGGGAATTAATTCCTGGAATGCTACATTTTTGTCATGAAAATGAATTCATCAAAGGAGTGCCTCACGTCGCATTCTGCCACGCTTTCAGGGGGACCAACAGCATTTTGATAGTAGACATTACAGCAACAGGCAAGATGCAATCAAATGTTCTCACTATGCTTCCTGGATCCTAAAAATATTCAATACCTGTGCCATAACAAAATGTGAGAACTGATGCACCTGATATTTCATTTTTAGTGTGCAAGCAAACACACCCTGCCATTGCTCGGTAGCAAGATGAATCCAAGCCGGAGACGAGGTCCATACAAGCAGTAACTGTCAGATGGATCAAAGTAGGTAAGTAGACCTGAAAAGCGAGCTTGCATATTTTGGTTATTGTGCCTCTTTACAAGGAGGACCTGCTTGGAAAATGAAAAGATTAAAATTGGTGCTTTAGCCAGAAATTACTTCCCACACAAACACCAGGTACGAATTAGTAGTGTGTCAAAGAGCGTGGACAAAGAAACTCCACATATGTTTCAAACCTGTGCACAGTGTGCCTCACAACATTCATTCAGTATGAAGCATTGGTAGTTGCTATTTGGAGGCAGCAGCTCTCTTTCCTCACTTTGTGTTCATTTCCCCTGTCGAAAATATGGCGAAATCAAAACAGTATGCTTTCGAGCACAACACGACAAAACATGCATTTTTCTTTTTTTCTTTCTTCGTCTTTCATTAGCGGTCAGTATGTCAAGCTGTTGGCATAAACTAGGGCAGACTGAAGTTCTGTAGCGTTTCATCGTTGCGCACCTAACCCTCCACTACTAAATATTTTTGACCATAGCACCTCTATCTATGCCAGTTTGTGATGGTATCATTGCCATGGTTAGAACCAGTATGTAGGTTACAAATGCCACAGTAATGTTTTAGCTAATTTCAAACAGTGCTGAAATGACTTTCACGTGCAACTTAGTACTGATTGTGAGTATGGTGCCTCCTTAATCACAAAAAAAAGTACCGATATTAGCTAAACTTGGCATCAAGGTACCAATAAATAAATTACCCCTTGTGTAATTAAATTGAGACCAACGCATGAAACCACTTGGCAATCCTGAAAGTGTGCCATTGCACCCCAAATGTACAATAATAGCAGTTACTATGACAGCTCTTCAAACTTATTTGTAGAATTCGATTCATTTAAGTGTCTCTGAAGGCTAAATTGAGTGAATGTTTATTGGCACTTGTGCAGCAAGTCCCATTTAAGCCCATACACATTAGCTTGTGCAGGGTTCCCCCATTAGAGGGGGGGGAGGCAAAGTTTCATCGCAGCCCCTTCCTACCCCCCTTTTTGATTGAGTCGAAAGAACATGGTTCACAGTGGATAAAAAAAATGGAGTGATGACATACTTCTCACAAGGGCCTGCCATTGCTCCCAGTTTTTCCTGAAGAAAAGATGGGAACTAAACTAAACAGTTCTTGGAATGCAACATCAGAGGCCCGCAGCCGCCATTATCGTCAAACACTTGCGTGGCCATAACCAAGTAAATGTATGGGGCAGACTTTGTGACACCCCTGGGTGATTAGAGGTGTGCCCACCCCCCTGCCCCCTCAGGCACACGTCTATGCCCATACACCTTGATAATGCACAGCAGCAGCAATATCTAGGCCAAATAAAGCATCACAAATGCGTGTGCATGCTGTCCCGATTGTCACAAGTTAATGCAGTGCTCCACTGGTCGATTTTGTTGTAAGATTGTGTTAGCTATATTGCACAACTGTGCTGGCCACTTCAAATGGTTTCATATCTTGCATAAGCAAAGTAAGCAAAGACAAAAGATCTGCCTGCAGCTTGACCTGAGTGAAGCAGCATCAGTGAAATTCTTGGCTTTGTGGAATTTCAACTGCTCAGGAAGTTTAGTTTTTCTTTAAATAGAGCCTCTGCTTGACTATTATTACACGTGTGGCTTTGATGCAAGCCTTGACTGCTCGCTAGCATATTTTGTTGATGTAATGGTTGTGCTAAGGCTGCTTGTAGTTATAGTCTCCTGCTATCAAAACTAATAAATTATACTATCCACTGAAGCACAAAGATATATTAAATTTTTTCACGATTATCTGTTGGCAATAGTTAACAAAAATTGCTGGTATCAAAGTCAAACCAAGACATAAAACTTGTAAAGTTTTTGTGCGGTTGATTTGAGGTAAAACAGTGTTGCATGTTCTACTTCAATGACATGAAAAAGTGGTGGAGGGGGCATAGTCAATTGCAGTGTTTTGGCACAGTTAAAATAGAGCATTTCAGTCTGTGTTGGTACGGAGACAGCAGCTCAATTAAAAAAAACAAGCTTTTAATAAGGATTACGGAGAATGTGGTAGCCACAATAGAAGCAAAGGAGGGAATTGCAGCATACACCTATCATAAAATAGGAAGTAAGAGACCATGGCATTTGGTGTAAAAATAAGTGTGATAATCGGAACGGAGTAAACCCCTTTCAAAGGATGTCTTGCACTCAACTCACATGAAGCGGGCAGCGAGGAAAATCAACGTGACATAGTGCTCTTGTGCCTCCCATCATGTATGCTTGAAGTGGGTAAAACAAGAAATTTGGCCAAACTCCAGACTCATTACTAGAAAAAGAAATAAAACCTTCAGTGCCCTGGAGTTTTCATTGCTGATTACTGGCAGGACCAACATTTTAAAAAGCATTTTAGACCAGTTTTTTGTTAACAGTATTTTTAGAACGTTATGACCATTCCCAAAAATGAGGTGGCAGCGATTAAGAATGGTTCATCTTTATGAGTAAAAGTGGGAGTGGAAACTACTCCACCGTTATCATTAAAATGCACACTGAAAATATGCATGCCAACTGTAACATGCTTGTATGCAGCAGCACTTTCATGACAGTGAAAGATTATTCAAGAAGACATTTAATTTAAAGGAATGAGCTCGTGATCAAGTATGCCCAGAAAAGGAATTGATCAACAGTGTTTCGTCTTTTTTTCCCCTGAAGTGATATGTGTTATGTCATTTTCACAAATGCAGAATTATAATTGAGCCAACTGTAAATAATCATTAATAGCTGGTAAACAACCTCTGCCTCCTGTTATGTAGGTAATGAAACATGCGTTGCCATACATAATTTCAGTGTGAGCTTCTCTGCTAAGAAATTTTGCAAATATTCAGAGCTATGTTTACATTTTCATTCTCACTGTATTCTCACACCGGTATCAGTGGCCAATTAAACTATCATTCATTCATCGTCATTGGTATCTGAACTGTTCTTTTTACTAAATTATCTTGTTTCTGAGCGACATTAGGCTACATTACATGTCATGTTTTTCCAGTTTTCATGAATTATTCGTGTGTGCTACTTTAAAAACAAAATTTACTGCTAAAATTGGAAAAGTATATGCATATTCGATAGTGAATGAGTTTTTGCATTATTATATTAAGGTTCCGCGGGAGACCCTACGTCGCTGGGTTGCCTCATCGTCTGACGCAGCCTCAACGTCTGACACAGCCTCTACTGGAACAGCTGATGGAGCTCCGGGTGGCACATCACCGAACCATGCGTCTGCCTCAGGGGAAGGACTCTCATCTTCGAGCACTACATCAGATGTAGAACCAACCAATGAGGTAGACATGCTGATATTCTCCGACTCCGACAGTGACAGTGGAGAGGCTAGCTGCCCACCTTTATCGAAGGAACGGGATCCTAATGAGAAAGATCTTTATTAGGGCAGCAATTTCACTAATGTTGAGGCTTGCCTTGTTCTTGTCATGCTTTTCTTTAGGATCCGGCTTACAAGGGAATGCTTAGGACAAATATTGTTGGCCGTCTCATCATTCTTGCCTTCACAAAACACACTCCCGCACACGACATTCAAGTTTTTCAAGCTTTTGTCCAATTTTCAGCGGGGCACTGGTGTACACAGTCATTTCTTTTGTCACAACTGTCATCAGTACTTAGAAGAAGCAGTAACCATGTGTCCGAACTGTGATCAGGACTGCCAAAAAAGGGTAGTTTTTTGCAGATGAGGCTCACTGACACGTTGCGGTCGTTTCTTGAAGATGATCAGATTTATAAGTTTTTTCTAAAGCGCCTAATGAACCGGAGATCGACCATTGAATGATATAGCAGATGGTGCAAAGTACAAGGAACATCCTGATCGTTCTGGGTATGATTTCTCACTTTTTTGGAACACGGACGGTGTCCAGGTATTCAAGAGTGCAGCAAAATCTCTTTGGCCACTTGAGTGCATTATACCAGAGCTGCCACCCCTTATGCGCAAGAAATTTCAGATTTTAACTCTTTTATGGCTCGGAGCAAAGCCCACCATTAATACATTTCTGAAGCCTGTGTGTTTGGAGGTAACGGAACTCGCAACGAAGGGGCTGACCTGGCGGCATCCGGAGACTGGCAAGAGAATAATTTCATAAGTTACTGCTCCTTTGTCATCTGTAGATGCCGTTGCAAGAGCAATGCTGCAAGGTGTTAAACAATTCAATGGACTGTATGGCTGCTCTTTTTGTGAGCACCCAGGTGTGCTTAATTCGCTGGCGAAGAAAGGACGTGTGCGTGTGTATCCACCAGCGAAAAGATATTTTCAAGCAATAGTCGGCGCATGAGGCAACATGCTACCCTGGCAGTGCAAACAGGCCATCCTGTTAAAGGCGTGAAAGGGCCCATGATTTTGCATCTTCTGCCTCATTTCGATTGTGGAAATGGATTCGTCGTGGACAATATGCATTGCGTGCTTCTTGGAATGGTACGAATGTTGATTTCTTTGTGGCTTGAGACAAAACATCACAAGAGCCCTTGGTACCTAGATGGAAAAATCTAGTCGATTGATAGCCAGCTTCTGTCTATTAGACCTCCGGATTACATCACCAGAACACCACGGTCCATTAAGCACTGGAAAGCAAGTGAGTTCCGTGCGTGGCTTTTATTTTATTCATTTCCAGTTTTGCGAAACATTCTTCCTGATGTATATCTACATCACTTCAGCCTTCTTATTAGTGCCATCTACATGCTGCTTTCAGAATCGATTACTCAGAAGCAAGTTGACGTTGCTGAGCAACTTTGGCTAAAGTTTGTAGACGACCATCATGTGTTGTATGTGGAGCGATTCTGCTCATTTAATGTGCACCAGTTGACACATATTTTAGACTCTGTCAGAAACTGGGGTCCCCCTTTGGGCCACATCGGCATTTCTATTTGAAGACAGAAATGGGCAGCTCCTTCGCCTCATAAAGGGTACACAAGCGATTCAAAAGCAGCTGGCTACGCTGGTTGGCGTTAGCACTGTATTGAGTGTGCTTGACAAACGAGTCAGACCTCCCTCTCCTGCAGAGTTCGTATTGAGCAAGGTGGATACGTTCATTTTAGGAAAGTTTCAGTATCCAATGACCCTTTGTTTCATGGACCACCTTGCCAAACAAATGCAGCAGTTAAAGCAGCACTTGCACGTTTTTTCCAATACCGAAAACGTAACTGCCTACAAAAAAGTCACAATGGGCTGTGAAACATTCTCTCCGACTTTATGCACCAACCAGCTTCGAAGGAACACTTTACAGTAATGGGGATTGTTGGAGAACAGCAGATGTTTGCTATGGTTCATTGCTTTGTAAAATGGGATGGTCAGTTGTTTCTTGTGCTCAAAAGGCTTTATGAGCGTGGTGATGAGCAGACAGAAGTTGCATCACGGCTTATTATACCAGTCCGTGCGAGTGAGTGCCTGGATGTCGTCGCGGCTCCATCCAAAATGACTAAGTGTGTTAGAGTTTTGGACTTTGTAAGCATTTCTCCAAACTCTTTTGAGATGAATTTGTAGTAACTCTTGCCTAAGTTTGTTGTCATTTTTAACATATCTTATTTCCTCTGCATGGAAAAAGCCTCCCAATGCTTTGTGATCTACGCTATCTTGTGGGAGCTGGTTCCATTTTACGCCTGTGAGCTTTCTGATTTTGTCGCACTATCCTCTGCTGTCCTCGGTTATGTCCCCATCTCATGGTATTCATTCCGTCGCTAACTCAACTTCAGTTATCTGTCTTTTGTGTTGTGTGATCTACCCAAGTGCATTTTTTGTTATTAATGTCAGGCACAGTGCAGGCTACCCCTGTTTATTCTCTAATCCACTCTCCCTTTTTCCTATCTCTTAATGTTATGCCTATCAGTTTTCATTTCATCGCATGTTGTGTGGTTGCTAGCTTGTTGATTTCTTTATCCGACCTAATGTGTTCCCAGTGGCAGTACACAATCGTTGGGCACTTGCCACTTTAGGGACTGTGATAAACTGTTTATCACAAATAGGGTATGTCTGCCATAAGCACACCAGCCCATCGTTATTCTCTGGTGAATTTTTTCTCATCAGTGGGCCCGTCAATAATTTACCTAGGCATAGGCATGCGCAGGGTTCCCCTTCAGTGGTGGCGAAGGCTTGTTCGCAACGCACCCCTTCACTATTAGGCCAATATATGGGGCCGACTTTGCGCCCCCCCTTCTTAGGTGACTAAGGGGGGGGGGGCGTTGCCGCCCCCTCGTGCGCACGCCTATGAACCTAGGTATGCATACTCTTGTAGAGACTTCAGAGGTTGATTGCCAGTCGTGAAATCTTTCACCACACTGTTCAGCATTATTTTTGTCTTCTGCACATTCATATTTAGTTTTATCTTAATACTTTCTCTGTTTGGGTCTTTGATCAGTTTTTGCAATTCATCACCATCATTGCTTGGGCCAGTCGTAATCCTTGTGCCTGGGAGAGTCGGGAGGCAGTGCAATGCAGCCTGTGGTAAATCCCCCCTTTTTTGTTTGTTTTAGAGATTCGTTCATACTAGTGCCTTCATCAGTCTTCCAGCTCCTGTAACGGTCGTTTGGTGCCAGTTTGTTGAAAAAATGCCGTTTTCCTCATTTTTTGTCCCACTGGCCGGGGGAGAGCCTATTTCTCTCTGGCCAACAGGTTGTGGTTGATTGAATGTGGGAAGTGCAGTCTCTTGTCTTCCAAACAGGCTTTGGTAGGTCTGATGAAAGACATTTTTCCTATGACATTTCCCTTGCTGTCTTCGCAATGAGAGGCCTTGGGTGATGCGTACTTACGACTGTTGTTCCACTTCCAGTGACTGCCGCACACTCCGACTCTGAATCCTTCCTTGAATTCAGGAGCCGGTGCTGCATGAATGTTTGCATATGCCTTTTGCTTCCTGCACAATGCTTTGAGCTTTCATTTTACATTGTTAATGATTACGGTTTCAGGAGTTCTGCGTTCACAAGTAGTGATGTCTTGGTTCAACAACTAAAAAGCCTTTATGCTGGTGACCCAAGATTCTCATTTCTTGGCGCAATGTGCATGTTCCGAAATGCCTTATTTCTTTGTGTTCTATGTCACTCACTTTTCTTTGCGATGTTTTTTGCCACTTGAGCCGCTCTTTCAGATGATCCATTCGATTGTGGGCACATGAGACTCAATGTTTGGTGTTAAAATCCCCGTTCCTTTTTGAATTCTTTGAATTCCTTTGCTGAAAGGAAGGTCCATGGTTAATTCGAGCAGCCTTGGTACACCATGCACTGCAAACCAGCCTTTCAGTGTTTTGATGGCATTTGCCGAAGTTCCCCTTGTTAGTGTTTTGGTGTTCTGAACTAAAGCTTCTCTTAGAATGATCATATTTATGTTTGTTTATTGTACCTGATGTACCACTAGCTTTGTGATTGCCAAAGCATACATTTTATATGGTATACTTACCTGAAACTTCTCTTGGAGGAATCACATATACGCTTTTTATTCATTTTACCTGATGAACCATTAGCTTTGTGATCAGAAGTGCACACTTTGTATGTTGTTCTGAACTAAAGCGTCTCTTGGAGTGACCATATATATATTTAGATTGGACCTGATGTACCACTACATTTATGATTGCCAAAGTGTACATCTGCTGCCGCATCTTTTATTTCCAAAATCCATTTTTTAATTTTATGAGCAGCTTCCTCTCATGCTGTGGTTTGGATTTGCTGCATGCTGTAAATGTTCTGCCTAATTTTGTTTCAGAAAGTAAGGTATGAGTGCTCTAGGTTAATTATAGGTAATGGTGCACATCACAAAATTGATATTTTAGCTGTGTAATATGTGCTTTTGACAAATTTGAAAGCTATGTAGAGTTCTGATGAATTGATAAACATGCTATTTCGTGCTCATGTCTGTGATTTTGTGTTTTGTTTTAGAGAATCGTATTTCCAGCATGGAGACAAATTTGTGAAATGAACATCTTAATAAAAGAACTCCAATTTTAACAATAGCCTCAATTGTTAAACGTAGAGTAATGTACCCGCAAGCCAAAAATGCATAGAGACCTCTACTGCATGTGACAATTGATAAGTAAATAAAACTGTTATGCTGCCAGCGTGCACACAGTTTGTAATAGAACATATTACATTGGGCCAATAAATGTGTTATGTTGCAAACACATAAGTTGTAAGCTGTGTGATTACACTCTAATTATTTATGCCGAGAGTTTTATTGCTATAGAATTCTAATTTTGCTGTTTATTAAAAGCTTGTCATTTGAACATGCCAATTCGCACGTCGGTTTCCTTAATATATACACACAATACACGATTAGCAAAAATTTCACAAAGCCCTGATGATTCAGATCAGTTATATTGTAAAGTGCCCGATTGCGCACGGATATAGCTATAGATAGCATGCAAAAAGGTGCTTGCTTATTTTCTTATTAGATCATTGGATGTATACATATGCAGCGAAATATCAATGTTGACATGATCATAAAGCCTGCAAGCTTCTGACATTTCTGGTTTTGAAAGCACATATTGCCTAAAACCTTACACGTACACTTAGAATTATGGTATATGGCAGCTGAAAGTAGCAGATGTATACTGAATTCTTTTCAAATGAAATCTGCAACAGGCATTGCAAGCCCCTTTTTATCAGAAAACTTGTACATCGGAGTAAACGTTCCAAAGTTGCATTTGAATAACCATTCATTTAACCATGTTTTACTGTGAGCAGTCGAGGACGCATGCACGACCGGCATTTTTATATACCCCAAATATCTCGGGTTAATTGCCTATAATAACAACGAAGTTCGGCAGCATGCTTGTTTACTTGTCCCAAGAGAATCGCACTCTTGTGAAAACAAGTCCCCTTTCTTATATATATAAATATATACGATATATATTTGGGTCGCATTTATATATAAATCGCCATATATAAAAGTATCTACCATATATGGTAACTGATTTATATATGTGGCGTTCATCCCATATATGGATCTACTAGCTGCCATATATGGTGTGGTCGTGCCACATATAAGCTACTATTGACGCCATATATGGCAGAGACATGCCATATAAAGCCTTATTTGCATCGATATATGTGCCATCCAAGCCATATATAGCACTATTTGGCTCCATATATGGCAAGCAGTTGCCACCTATACAGACATATATACCCATATATGGCCGCATATAAATTATATAAGTGCCATATATGACATTTCCGTAAGGTTGGCGCCGGCACGACTCGGCAACGGCGAGAACATGGATGCAAATGAAATGGAGGCAGCTTAGTCTCGCATCGCGCTCGATTCGAAGTAAAAAAAAATTCCCCATCTCCCGCTAAAGGGAACCATGTGTAGATGCGAAGCAGCGGGGAGATAATTAGCTCGAGCGGGAGGAACGTCCCCGCTCTCATTTCATGGCAGCGGTCCGGGCGCTCATCGCAGCGCTGCACAGGAGAGAGAATGAGGCGCGCGCACTCCGTCATTTTCATACCGCGGAACTACCGTGGCGCCCCCCAGCGGAGTATGCAGCGGTCACACCACCTGTCATGCGTGCCGCTCCGTAGAGGATTCCCAGAGGAGACGACGGGGGGGACAATAGGAGAGGAGAGAGAGGGGGAGGGGACGTGCATGCGCTGTGGGGTTGTGGTACGCGGGAGCCGCTCCGTAGAGTAGAGGATTCCTAGAGGAGAGAGGGGGAGAGGACGCGCATGCGCTGTGGGACGCCGGAGCCGCTCCGTAGAGTAGAGGATTCCTAGAAGAGAGAAAGGGGATGAGCGTAGGAGAGAGAGGGGGGAGGGGACGCGCATGCGCTGTGGTGGTGTGGGACGCGGGAAGGAGGGACGGACTAAGCCTCCTCCAAACACATGCAAGCAAGATCAAGGTGTTCTGGTTCGCATAATGGGTGCTTCCCTACTTCATGAAAGTGGCCGGACGCGGAACGGGGGACGCGGGAGGGACGGACAAAGCCCGGAGCATAAGATGCTTCGCATCTAATAAATAAAAACGCACACAGATTCCGTTTGTATGGTGTAATATTTCAACAACATTCCTTCTTCTATTCAAGCAACGGATTGCACAAATTACACATATCGCCTCGAATCATTCTCGCAGTGTCATGCACTACTCTGTCGTACGCAGGACCATTCCTTGTCGTACGTCACCTCCTCCGTATTGGTGCGCGCGCCCGTGAGATCAAAGGCAAGCGGCGTTTAGTCTGACATTTCACCTCTTTCCGGGGCGCGTAGCGTTGCAAATCTTGGCAGACGTGATCGTTAGCGCCCAGTGCATGCATTACACTTGCCAGCTCGAAATGCTCGAACCTGGTAAGGGGCCATTTAAGGTGTTCACAGACAGAGGATAAATTGACCCTGCTCTATTAAACCCGACCAATACGAGGCTAAAAGACCCTTCTTGCCTTTTAGCGGTCTGGTTATTCGCTCCTTGGCTGCCCCTCACAGCCATGCCGAAAAGAAAGACCCAGAAGCGTGTTTATTCGACGGCGGACACTTAACTCACCAATGCTGGACAATAAAAGAGTAGACCGTGTTCTGGAAACCGTGCGGGAAAACGGACAATAGCATGGCTAGTTAAACCACTGACGCCTTTGTGTCATCATACATTTGTTTCCTTTCCTGTCGTAGACACAGGCCACACACGTCTTTCTTCGAAAATTTGACTTTTTGTGAATATTTATAGGGCCTATATTTACGATTTTGGGGGGCCTAAAACTGTGTTTTGCCTCGCTGTCTTTGGCGCCTGAAACGCGAGTTTTTAGTGCCTAAAAGTCCGGCCTCTAGTAATGAGTGTCTTGGAATTGTGTTATATCAGTTTGACATATTCGTGAACAGTGCATCATAATTCGTACTTGACGGCAATTTGGTACTTCGAAGTTCGCTTCAATACACATAATTCAAATTAAAATGCTTGTGATACTATATTCTGAATTAATGTTTGCTAGAATACATAAAATACAAATTATGATCCTTGTGATATCAAGAGGACGGGCGGTACGTTTTGGGTTGCGGGATAATGATGCAAACATGAGTTAAAATCGCAATTTAGATACGCTTTAAAGTAAAACAAGCAGTTGGAATTCCCAGCAAAAAGATGTAGCAGTGTGAACAAAAAAAAAAGAGGTTAGAGTTTCGCCGCAAGGACGAAGCAATGAATGTGATAGCAACAAATTGGCATATCCCGCGAAGAACGGCAAACAGACAGAAACGTGCAGTGCACTGCTCAAGGCTAAAGAAGACGCACATGACTAGCGCAGACTAACGTCGTTCACAGCTCGACACTTAACGCGCTGCTGAAACACAAAGGACGCACGAAGCGTACGCACAGGTATACACAGGATGAGCGCGAACTAACTAGTGCCACAGTTGTTACTTAACTGGGTCTGAACAGCGCGCTCTTTTCGCAAACGGGGACTTCGCAGCGAGCGAAGTGACCTTCGGGCGCTCTGTAACTATGACGCATTATTTCCGGCAAAAGCACAAGGCGGACAAACCTCCCCCCTTCTCGAGATAAGCGCGAGCGCGCACAGGCGACCGCGCGCCGTATGGCGAAGTAGAAGTTTACAGACGAGCGAATATGCATTGGAACGAGCGGGGCGCCGCGCGTGTCCTTCGCACCATCTCGCTATCTCGCTGGTAATGCTGAGAACAAGCTGATACTCCCTTCGAGATCAGCGTACTCCCAGCAGTAAATGGTGTATACCGGGGGGTCGGCAACCTGCGGCCCGCGTGGCAGTATTATGCGGCCCCCGACACGACGTCATCAACCTTCCCCTTTTCATTCATTCATTCAATCATTCATTCATTCATTCTCTTTATTTTCCAGAATAAAACGAAAACATTACATTCTGGATGGTCTCCTGAGCTAAAAGCTGTAATGAAACAGCTTGACTAGGGCCCAGAAGACCAATTTCATGGCAACAAGTGAGAGCTGAAAATATTTGCACCAAATGTACAAGTCATATCACACATGGTAGAAAAGAAAAAAAATTACAAAAACAAAGCATATAACAATACCCGTGTGAGCGTAACAGCGTAACAGGGAATGATTTCCCTGTTACGCCCTTCCCGTGTCACTCCCTATCTGAAGGCCGACATGGTGTTTGACCTGAAATGGAGTTTTAGCGCGAAACCTATAATAAACATGATTTCTATTCCCGCTTTTTAAATTATTATCAATTAAATTTCGCCAATTTTTTTTCTTTGGCTGCAATGACTCCCCCCGCCCTCCAGTTAACGTGCGGCCCTCCACCATGTCGGCGTCATGAGACTTGGCTCTCCGCCTCTAAAGGCTGCCGACCCCTTGTGTATACAAGTAGCTCACCGCTGCTACGTCCAACGAGTGAATGACACTCGCTTTCGTGGCTGAGCTGTTAACACCGCGCTCAGCGGAGCGAGAGGATGCTCGTTCAATTCCGCTTACGTTGGCGGCAAATAGCAGCCGAATGCCCATATAATTGCTATCGCAATACAACACTCACAGGGTCCCTGTCGCATTTGGTTAAGGTGACTCAAAGGAGGAAACTACGTATTCACCCTGCACCGCCCCTCTTCGAAAGGTTTCTGTGCATGACGTAGTTTTGCACTGGCTCAGAATCATTGTAACCATTCTGTAGCTCACCATGCTTTGCGCTGCCTGCATGATCGGCCCACCTTTGACCAAGCGACAACTTCATGTCGTGATGTTTTGATGTCATGGTGACGTCGTGGTGACATCACCAATTCTGGCGATCTCTGCAGTCGTGACGACATCATCAGGTGATGATTCTGGATAACTCGTTCTCACGCTGACCCCGCCGCGGGACGACGACGATCGTTCATTTTCGTTTACTGATACGCGATCAGATATTTCGTCTGGTGTTTCACTTGATGTAATAATAATATGTGGGGTTTAACGTCCCAAAACCACCATATGATTATGAGAGACGCCGTAGTGGAGGGCTCCGGAAATTTCGACCATCTGGTGTTCTTTAACGTGCACTGACATCGCACAGTACACGGGCCTCTACCATTTCGCCTCCATCGAAATGCGACCGCCGCGGCCGGGATCGAACCCGCGACTTTCGGGTCAGCAGCCGAGCACCCTAGCCGCTATACCACCGCGGCGGACGTTTCACTTGATGTTAGGCGATGTGTGTTCGTTCATTAATAATGTCGTCTCTGCGATTTTCTTGCAAATTCCCTACTGCGTCATGCTCATACATTTTATTGTAATCCTATGAGGCACGCGCGCATACTTTCTGGCATCTTCCGATATAATTTTTGCACCTTGCAGAGAACAAGAAAATGCCCAAGATTCGACACATGTTCACTAATCTTTTGCGTCCCAATCTTACATATCTTTACTTTCTTTCTCTTTCTTTCTTTTGTATCTGTCTTCCTTTCTTGCTTGCTTCTTCTTTTTTTCTCTATTTCTTTCTCTCTCTTTTCCGTCGCTCTGTTTCTTTGAGTCTTTTTATTTCGGTTATTCTTTTACTGCCTTTCTTCTCCTGTATTTTTGTCTTTCTCAACATTTCAATGTTATGCTTCTTCCTCTTTGCCCTCACATCTCTCCTCCTGACCATCAGGTCGATTTCCCACCCACTTTCTATACTGTACTATGCAAGGTTATACTATCCTATCCTGGCGTGGCTGTACAGCCGAGTTCTTAAGACGCTGTTTTTCGGCTCGCGGCCGTTTCGTTAGCTTGATATACACCAAATTTGCTATTGAGTGACATGACTGTATAACGAACATAAGTGGCAGGTGGTAACATGAAAATCTTGGCATGCATGTCCTTTGCAACGCCATTTACATGCTACCCTCATGGTGAGATTGCGTCCAGTTCGCTCGCTTGATATACATTAAAATTGGTATTGCGTGACGTGACTCTATGACTAACATAAATGACAGGTCCTAACATATAAAACATTACATGCAAATTATGTTAAGCATGATTTGCTCCTTCCTGGCTGCTTCGCATTACATCGAATCCCACAGTGCGTGGGATCTGCCGGCTTTTTTAGATGCAATCCGAAGGAGAAGTGTGGCTGTGTGGTAGAACCCCTGCTTGCCACGCAGAAGTCCTGGGTTCGATCCTCACACGTGCCCGGAAATTTTTATTCTTTATTTTATTTGCATCTTTCTTGATTTTTCGGTCAAGGACGAAATGATGATTTTTCGCTCACAACCAACGACGCCGCCGCCGACGCGCACACCGATGCCGACTCCGGAATTTCTGTGAAACGAGCTCTTTAACACTATCCCGTTAAAATTGGCAGCCGATCCACCAAGTGAATGCTCATTATGGAGCGAACCTCCATTGACGAAATGATAAACGATATAAAGAATGTTTATGAAATCCATCTGTCCGTCCGTCATTCCATCCATGGAGGGACGGACGCACGCACGGACTGACGGACGGAGGGACGGACGGGCGGATGGGTGCACGGACTTATGGACGGAGAGACAGATGCACGGATAGAGTACGGTTTATTTTAAACCTATATGCGCGCTATGAACGCTATATGTATGATATATGTAACGCCTGTGTTTCGGTCCGATGCGGAGCTACGACGACAGCGACAACGGACATAGTGTGAGCCTAAGGAGCTTCATTCCTAAAAAACAAGGGCTTAAGTGCTGGACACATGGTGCAAATTCGGATGCGATTTGCCGTACGGCTGTTCGTGCGAATAGCCGCATCCGACAGACGTCCAAAGGTTCCAACAGCATGCGGCGCCGATTCGCACGCCGCGCGGGCATCCAACTTGCTGAAAGTTGCCGCGCGGCCACCGCACCGGTCTGGCGGCCGCAGCCAATAGCAGCGTGGGAGCTCGACAAGGGGCCCCACTGGTGGCGCCCGTGCCAACCCGTGCCGCTGGTTCGTTCCTCGCCGGTGCCATGGCTCAGATCGTCCTGGTATTTGTGGATATCGCCTTTGTCGTTGGCATGAAAAACATAGGATAAACTGTTTCTGACGTGAAATACCTCATGACTGAATAAAGTGATGCTTGCAGTGTGCCATGCAGTGTGCGCCGGAAACGCATCACGGCAGCCATGCTTTTCACATTATTTATGGAACTCCTCTTGGTTAGGCAGCACTGTAAAGTAGCTGGCGGGGGGACTCGTTCATGCTTTGTATCCGCTATCCGCCTCTTGCGCTAGTGCTTTGAGCTGTACAGGTGGCGCCACCAATGATGAACGTTGGCGAAAAGTGGATGCGCGCGGCTTGTAGAAGCCTTGCGCAGTTCGCACGCATCTCATTGTTTTTGCGGGCATTTTTCATTCTGGTTTGTTATTTCCACTGTTGACGCTGCTTCACTAGTCAGCCATGACTTCTGTTGCGTCGACTGTTCTATTTTATTTATTCGAAAATAACAGACTCGTTTTTAATTACTGTGTGCCCGCGCGATGCACTGCATGCGTTTCTTACGTGCATGCGTCGAAGTTGTTTGCGTGATCTATTAAATAAATATACATCAGGCGCTAATCCTATACAAGACATTGCTGACGGCGCAATGAAACTCATTGAAGCGGAGCGAGTGTTTTCTGCTGTGGCTCTCTCAAAAAGCGACTTAAGGAATAGAATGTCGCACGAACTTCTCCTCGCGATCATCAGGATCAGATTTGGACTACGTCTGAAAGAGGTTACGAGCTCTACATTAAGTGCCGCGGGGCATGCTGGGAAAAGTGAACTCGATATGTACACTTGACTGTCGCTGCAGCATTAATTGCCAATTTTCAAGTCTTAATGCCTCCTCCAGGAAGTCACCTGGTCTTTTTTTTTACTCTATTGAAATGTGATAAACATTGCTGTGACGTATATTTTTTATATATTTAGGTGTCAGAACATGGCGATAAATCAGCTAAACAGAAATCACGTTTGGCTACTTTTCTGGCTCCAAAATAAAATAACGGCTGCCAGTTGGCTACTGTTCTGGCTACTTTGCTTAATTTTGTGGCTATTTTTCTCTTCGAGGGTCTGGCAACCCTGTCCATGAGTGTCCCACATATGTGCGGTCGCGCGCGAACGGATGGTCGAACAGGTTGACTTTCGGTACGCATTCGGCAAAACTTCAACGCAGTGAAAGCGTTGAATTTTGTCGGGGGGTAAAAGCAGTGATATCGCTGAAAGAGCCTCGAACGAATACTCGCGTGGAATAATGAGAGAAGACGTTCAGCGGAGGAACGACGGAGTATAAAGACTACGGCAAAAAAAAAGATTTTTTTCTTATCGAACCTAGGCGCCCAAGATTAATAGGTGGAGCGCGAACCTTAAACGCCTGCTTTTCAAACAGAGCGGTCTGGTGGCCGCGAGTGGCTGTCCTCTAATGACAACTCGCGGATCCTCACAGCGACCTGCCATAGACTGAGGGGGGATAAAACCTTCATAGAGGATGTTTTAATCAGTGCGCACTTTTATACACTGGCTGTGTGCAGTAATTGACTTAGTTTAATAGACTGGATAGAGTAGTCGAGTGTTCGAGTTTGGAATTCGCTCAGAATGCCATTTTGCCGAGTGAATCACGGCGCCAGCTTCTCTCTCGTGGCCACATCCACCCAATAGAGGTGAAACCTTTGGACCGATGCAAGTGTAAAGTGGATAAATAACTGGATCATTCAGGACATTCGGAATAAGTTTTTGCTTAGCATACCTTTGGAAAGCATTGTAGTCACTTCAAAATGTCCCTAAAATATCGAAAAGAGGTGGTTAGGTGCTCTCTTACTAATATATATTTTTCTCTCACATTGCAGGTTATGTTTCATAACAAGCGTGCCGTGGGTGTGAAGTTCATGAAGGGTGGTAAGGAGAAGACAGTAAAAGCTAAGCGGGAGGTGATACTTTCCGGTGGCACGATCGGAAGCACACAGCTCCTACTCCTGTCCGGGGTTGGCCCGAAAGATGACCTCAACAAGCTGGGCGTACGTAATAATGAGGAGGAGAGCATTCCCCCCTCGTATTATTTATTTCTTTATTTAATACTGCCAATAACATTTTGGTCGCCAAGGCAGCAGCGGTTACAGTGCAGATAAGGTTACGTTTGTTACAAGTTGGTGTCGTGTTAGAACGACAAAATAACCATGAAATGCACAAACACCAGCAAGAGTAATACAATGAACAATGAATTCTGAGTTATTAATGTCAAAATGCAAAGCGCAGCCATCGTATTACCAGAACAATGCAATGAACAATCAGTGACAAGTAGTTCGCTTGAAATGTCAAAGTACACCCTCTGGTCATAAGTATCGGGAGCAATGTCCGATCAAAAAATCATAATAAATGTTTCACCGCAAGGGTGAAGCAATGAATACGGTATCAACTAATTGTAATGTTACATAAGTGAGGCTGGCAGCTAACTCTTTTGGATCCGTTCTCACGCAACTCTACAAAACGCTGCTTTAAGAGAATACGGCCGCTACAGGGACGCTGTTGGCACATTCTCTTCGCGTTGAGAGCGCAGCTCGTAGAAGAATATTTCTCGTACTCTGAATTTACAGCGCTGCTGTTTACAGTTAACCCAGCGTAGTGGTTTGTTATCACATTGTGCGTTGCAATTTACATATTCGCTTAAGCCAGGGGTCGGCAACCTGTGGCCTGCTGGCCGCATGCGGCCCGCGGTCCAGTATTATGCGGCTCACGGCACGACGTCGAACCCCTTCCCCCTTCCCTTATCACTTCCTGTCTGAAAGCCGCCATGGAAGTTTTTACCTAAAATTCTATGTTCGCTTGTAACCTATGTTTCATTGCAACTTTGTGAGTTGCGTGCTGATTTCTTATCCCGTTTTGTAAATGATTGTCGATTAGCCCTTTTTTTCTGAAAAGGCCTCCTAACCATCCCCGCCTTTTAGCGTGCGGCCCCCCCACTGTGTTGGTTTCACGCAACTTGGCCCTCCGCCTCGAAAGATTGCCGAACCCTCGCATAAGCTTTTTTTTTTTTTGCAAGTACATTTAATTTACCACACAATTCACTCTTTTGTTTAACCCTTGTGGCAACATTGGTGCAATATGTGTGAAACTCGCATTGTGTTTTAGCAAGAGAATCGGAACCATTGGTACTACAACACATTGTATTCTTAAAAACTGCTAGGCCTGCGCGGCTTGCGCAGCGCAGTCACAGCGAAAGCTGGAAGAGCGGCCGTTCTAGAGACTTTTGCGCGATATTGGTTACGGACACCGGCAGCGGCGGCTTTTGTTTTTTCTGCTCACGTCCAATGCAGACACGTGAAACATGAGGCACCCTACAGCGTTTTTTCTCGACTGCCAGCCATGCACATCAACGTATTTTCGTTTGTGTAGCTCAAGTGCTAAATTCAATTTTGGGAGCTGCTAACACGCCTGGACCACCATATTGTGATATCGCATACTTCAGCGGCGGTGCCCGCGAGGTCCCCCATATCCATCATTGGGTTCAAATCGAAGGAACGAGAATATAGCCACTTAGCTAAAATGTCATTTTTGCTAAGTGGCTACACTGGCGGCGGCGGCGGCGGACAACTACGGCGCAGGATAGACCCTTGTTGTGATCTCATAACAGCTTTCGCTGTAAAAAATACTTTCGTGAGCTGCAATGAATTTTCTGGTTGGTCTATAGTATGCAGTAGAGGCTCGACAACACTATGAAAAAATACAGACGATACTCTATGTATTATAGCAATATGTAACAAAGATTTGAACGGCAAGCTTTATTTCGGGTGTCTCAACCGCCACGGTGGTCTAGAGGTTTTGTTGCTCGGCTACTGATCCGCAGGTCGCGGGATCGAATTCCGGCCGTGGCGACCGCATTTTCGATGGAGGTGAAAATGCTGAAGGCCCATGTACTTAAATTTAAGTACACGCTAAAGAACCCCAGTGAATGAGGGAGTGAGAACTTTATTGTGGTCCAAAGTGGGAGAAGCCGAACGGTAGCGGAGGCCCCGCTAGGTGGTCGAAATTTCCGGAGCCCTCCACTACAGCATCTCTCATAATGATATGACGGTTCTGGGACGTTAAACCTCAATAATTATGATTATATATATTATTATACATATATCGAGTGTCTCCATGTTGCGCAAAACGTAGTTGGTCCTACCGGCTGCTGTGAATTAACGAAATAGATCACAGATAAGGAAAGTGGCGTAACGAATGAGAGCGCACTTAACATATGTTATCCAATTTTCAGTGGGTGTATCGACTTCAAGTTCCTGCTTTCCTCTTCTAAACACACTCCTGGTTGCTACAATTGGTCTGCCAGTCAATTACAAACATACTCATCTTTGCTTTAAATCATAAGCGAGCTAAAGAAGACTCACAGTAATATGTCCTCAGAAATGTACCTCGACAGGGTGGACCTCACAAGACATTTCAAAATACACGTGGAAGATACTCAGGAGTACTCAGTACCTCACGCTCACCTAAGCGTAAAGTGAAAGACGAGAATATTAACATGATTTCGTCTATGTAGAATCCACGACAGTGTGCTTAGGAAGTTGGACCTCTATATCGAAATTTAGATTAAATAAATAGTTCACGACTTCAAAGCGGCAATAAATGTGAGATTGCATGACAATGCAGTTTCTTTTTGAAGCATGCATCCTTCTGTTATTTCATTTGAGTAAAACTACACGAGCTCTTTTCTCTGTGTGGGATAACAATTTCTTTATTGTCGATAGAAGCTGCATGAACGCAGAAGTCGAATCGTCGAGATAGTTCGACTGCATCCTATCAAGGACATTTTTCTTCACTTATCTTACATTGGTCATAGTAGTGCTTTTCATCTCCATGTATAGCATAAGTGGCGTATTTTTCCTTGCAAGCATTTGCCGCTTCGTCAGGCTTTGTTACGCTGGTGTACAGATAGTACTTATATTCTGGAAATAATAAATGGTTGTGCTGACGAAGTTATACATTTAAGGAGAGCATAACATGATCTGTACAAAACAAATGGTTTAAAAATGGATGTTAATACCTTCGCGACATAAAATTTACCATACATTCTTCATTGAGGAGAAGTATGTTTTAGTCATTGTCAAGCAGATTTATAAGCTGTGGTGGCGTTAAAGGGGCTCTGCAGCACTTTGTAGACATGGTGAGAAAACGCCGCCAATCGGTTGTGGAGGCTCCTGAGAACATGAGCCAAACTATATAGCGCAGTGGGCGGCCTGAAATTTAGTATTATTTTTCGAAATCAGCTAGAAATCAGTCGCTCGTCTCCCAAAACATGATGACATAATCCTAAATGACTCCGCCATGAGCACAAAGCCTACGGTGGCTGCATATTTACTGCAGCCACCGCGCGATGCGGCGACGTGCCCGCGCAGCACTCTGCAATGGTGGAATCACACAAAGTATAGTATTACACCAACCCGCTAGCCATTAAACTAAACGTGAGGCACCCGAGCGTGGGAATAAAAAAAAACTATAAATCCAGTGCTTAATATAGCACTGGATTACATATATATATATATATATATATATATATATATATATATATAAGAGAAGAGACACAACTTAGCGATTGTGTTAGTTTTATTTTCCAACGGTTTCGACCGGTGGATCGGGCCATCTCATCAGCCCTGACGAAGACCGGTCCACCGGTCGAAACCGTTGGAAAATAAAACTAACACAACCGCTAAGTTGTGCCTCTTCTCTTACCAAGTACGTTTGGCCCATTGAAAAAGCTTCTCCATATATATATATATATATATATATATATATATATATATATATATATATATATATATATATATATATATATATATATATATATATATATATAGCAATGGGTTGTAACACAACGGAGGCGTTGTCAACAAGGATAAAATATTTATTTAGTTCCCAACAGTTTCGGGAGGGGACCTCCCTTCGTCAGGGGTTGAGTGAAACTATCGTCTCTAGCGGCGTCCACTCGCCTTCGACAACATCTAAGAGGAAATGGGAAAGAGGGGACAAAAAAAAGAAAGAACCCCCCTCGACACAACACAACACGACAAATTTAAAAAAAAATTGTCCACAGTCGAGGGTCGTTCAGCGTCCACATCTGCTTATGATCTCGTGTTTACCGGTCCTCGTGGTGCGGAGGGCCACCCAAAGCTGTCGCCGCGGCGGCCGGGATGAGTCTGCGCCGCCACACGTGGAGGCAAGAGCGTCCCCTTAATGGGTCGGCTCTTTATCTTTCATGTCCGCTCGTTCCTTGTCAATAGCCCCCAAGTGGTAGGGGAGCGTGGGCACTACACATTCTACAAATGTGAAAAAGAAAAAAAAAAGAAAGAAAAAAACAGAAAAAAAAAGAGAGAAAGAAAGGACACTGCAGACGTACGAGCCAATCAAGAAACAAGCATGGTCTCAATTTATGTTTCCCTATTGCCAAAAACATCTTGGTTTACCTCTCGGAGGCAGGAGAGTCTGCCAGGGTCTTCGTTGATGCCGGGTATTAATGTTCTAAATTTGAAAATAAAATATGCCTCTCGTTGTTCGCGCTCCCGCGTGTTTCGAAAACCTGATTGTAGAAGGGTTACGCTGATATTTTCAAAGCTGTGGTTTGGCAGGCGTAAGTGTCTGGATAAGGGTAGGTTCGGCAGGGAAGTGGTGTGGTACCGGTGGTTATTGAACCGCAGTCGAAACGGCGTGTCTGTTTGGCCAATGTATTCTTGCCCGCAGGAATTGCAGTGTAGCATGTATATCACATTACTGGAGTCACAATTAAGGTTTTCTGTGATTTTGAATTTGAAATCTGAGGAGCTTGCTTTTGATTCACATGTTGTGACAATGTGGGGGGCATACTTTGCACCGAGATTTTCCGCAGGGGTGGCACCCTGGTTCAATTTTAGCAGGGCTTGTTTTGGCTCTGACAAGAATGTCCTTCAGGTTTTTATCCCTGCGGTACACCACGCGAGGTGGTTCCGCGAAGATGGAAGTTAATCGCTTGCTTTGCCTGATTATATTGAAATGGCGGGAAAGTATGTTATTAATTCGTGGCACTGATTAGGAGTAAGTTAGCACAAGATTTGTTTGGGAAGTTGTTTTTGATACTGTTTTTGGCTCCTTAATTATGGTATTCCGGTTCACGTTGCGAGCACGTAGTATGGCATCGTCAATAATGTCTTCGGGATAATTCTGTGTTGTGTCGAGGGGGGTTCTTCCTTTTTTTTCTTTTCTTTTTTTTGTCCCCTCTTTCCCATTTCCTCTTAGATGTTGTCGAAGGCGAGTGGACGCCGCTAGAGACGGTAGTTTAACTCAACCCCTGACGAAGGGAGGTCCCCTCCCGAAACTGTTGGGAACTAAATAAATATTATATCCTTGTTGACAACGCCTCCGTTGTGTTACAACCCATTGCTGAACCAAGACAACTGGCCCATCGAACTATTATTCTCATTGATATATATATATATATATATATATATATATATATATATATATATATATATATATATATATATATATATATATATATATATATATGTCACGAAGAAAAAAATGTCACAGTTTCGCCGCAAAGGCGAAGCAATGAATGCGATAGCAACAAATTTGCATTTCACGTGAAGAACGGCAAGCAGGTCAAAACTTGGAGGGCACTGCTCAAGCGCAAAGGACGCACGAAACATACGCACAGGTATACATAGGACGAGCGCAAACTAACAAGTGTCACAGTTGTTACTTCACTGTGTTTGAACAGCACGCTTCTTTCGGAAACGGTGCCTCTGCAGCGAACGAAGTGACCTTGGTATGGTGGCTAGAGGGGGAGGTGTGAGGAACGGCGCGCCGGAGAGGCAGCATTTTTTCATGATTCGGCGGCGCGAATGGGCTCGCGGAGCCGACAGCAGCGCCGCCGCATCAGCGCGGTCACTGAACGGCGAAGAAATGCACTTGTGCACAGACAGCCGAGGAACACGTATCTGCATACGCGCGATGACTAAGCACCCGCGCCGCCAGCGCGATCAGGACGCGCGGATGCGTCTTGTCGCGGTGACTGGTAGAACGCGCTCGCAGCCTCTTGCATCCGCCCCAGCACTGTTCATGCAGTTCGGGCAGCGCAAAGGCTCTCGCAGACGACGACGCGCCGCCTGTCGGCGTCATGAAAAAGTGCCGCACCGACTTGCACGGCGCAGCCCAGCCGATGCGGACACCTCCCTCTCTAGCCACCATAACCTTGGTGTGCTCTGTAACCTAAACGCAGTCTTTCCGACGCAGCCCCCATCCCCCACCCCAAGATAAGCGCGCGCGCGCGCCCGGGCAAAGGCGACTACGCCCTCCAGGCCAAAGTGCAAGGGGAGCCAACGGATCGCAACGAGTGGATCTTGCGCCATCTCACTTTCTTCGTGGCTTTTGTACATATATATACATATACGGAGCATGACGGCGAAAAGCAGCCGACAGTGTCCATATAATTGCTATCGCAATAATATTTTCCGACGCGCAGAATCGAACGAGCGACCTCCCGCTCCGCAGCGCGTGACGCTAATCACTATGCCACAAAAGCGCACGTCTTTCACTATGCTAACGGCGAGCCATTCATATACACCATTCATCGCTGGCGGTACGCTGAACTCGGGGTAATATCAGCGTGTTCTCTGTCATACAAGCAAACCAGGAAGATGGCGTGAAGTGCGCGCTGGGGGCCACTCGTTGCAACTTGCCCTTTGCCCTCGCGCGTGCCCGTGCGCGCGCTTATCTTCGGATGGGGTTTGGGGGCGGTTTTATGTCATGTACTTTCACCGGAAAGAGTGAGTTTCGGTTACACAGCGCACAAAGGTCACTTCGCTCGCTGCAGAGGCCCCGTTCGCGAAAGAAGCACGCTGTTCAAACACAGTGAAGTAACAACTGTGACACTTGTTAGTTCGCACTCGTCCTGTGTATACCTGTGAGTAGGTTTAGTGCCCTCTTAGTGTTTGAGCTGAACGTTAAGTGTCGAGCTGTGAACGTTCTTAGTTCGCGCTCGTCCTGTGTTTGTTCTTTTCGTGCGCCCTTTGCGCTTGAGCAACGCGTCCCAAATTTCGATCTGCTTGGCGTTCTTCGCGTGAAGTCCCAAGTTGTTGCTATCGCATTCATTGCTTCGCCCTTGCAGCGAAACTGCGACTTTTATTGCTTTATTTATCAAATTAGATAGTCAGCACAGCAACCACAATTGACGTTGCATCAACATTACTCCTGCATAGGGTCTTTTTCCAAGGCAGTTCCTATACCTAACGTGGCTCTGTGGTAGAATACCTGACAGCCACGCAGAGTTCTTGGGTCCGATTGCTGCTAGGATCCAAATTTTTTATTATTAGGGGTGAAGCTCCTTAGGCCGGCACCCCGCCGTCGCCGTTGAAGCTCCCTGGCACGGTGCCAGTTGTGGCGTCTCCCCCTCACGCGCGACACTGGAACGCGGATGGCGTCTGCATGATGCGCAAAGCGCGAGAATACGAACGCTTGCGAAACAGAGGCAGATCAGTCTCCCTCTCCATCTTTATTCGACTGTGCCCTCTCCCCTCAAACCGGCGAACGCGCGAAACCAACGCTTCCCCCTGTCGTCAGCCCAGTGGTTGGTCCGTTGCCTGGACAGTGAAACGCCGCGCGCGCGGAACGCCGCGTTCGTCCTATTTCTAAGCTTCGCTCATCGGTTGTATTCGTACACGGAACAACTGCTATTTTTATGCATTCGTGGGATAAACGCTGGCGATGACCGTTTTTCTTAGTCGCTGTTGCGTTTAAATTACCACTCTTCGCGCCTTCCTGGCTTGGCATGAACAATCAGTCAACTGTGGCGCGTACCGATATACGATATCTATCTATCTATCTATCTTAGAAGAATGGACTGTGGGGCGAGTTAGTATTCCATGTTTCAAGAAAAATGCGCGAAAAAACGTGGACGAAGAGAGACGGGAACAGCACAAGCGCATCTGTTCGCTTGTGCTGTTCCCGTCTCTCTTCGTCCACGTTTTTTCGCGCATTTTTCTTGAAACATGAAATATCTATCTATCTATCTATCTATCTATCTATCTATCTATCTATCTATCTATCTATCTATCTATCTATCTATCTATCTATCTATCTCTCTATCTATCTTACCTGCGTAGCTTCGCATTAACAAAATTGCCGTAGGAGGACATCAGTCTGTGGCGAACATGACTGACAGGTCATGACATAAATAACATGGCATGCCTGTGGCGAAAGCCATGAATCCCTTTCTCACAATCCCATGCGGCGCCTACCCGCACAATACTGCCCGCTGCATGCAGGTATGTGCCACTCGTGATTCACAGACTGTATCAACACAGTAACAGCAAGAAAAATAATTGAAAACTTTATAAGGCAAATCCGTGGGTTAAACTAAAAAAAATCAGTGCTGTTTTTCATAGTTGGAGATTTTGGCGTAGCAGGCAAACACCGTAAAACCTGCTGCAAGAGCCTTTAGTCATGTTAAGCCAATGTTTGTTTATCATGAGTTGCGGTGCTGTTGCTTGTCGACGTCAATTTTGGTTGCAGTGTTGGCTGTCCACTTTGTCACAACGTAAGAAGCGTTACGTATGTACAGTGCCGTCCACTGTTAGGGTGAACACGGCTCAGCGTGGCCGTGCTCCGCGCAGTGCCAGTGCATTGCGGCACGGCCGCGCATCGAAGCATGCGCTCACTGACACACGGGAGATGCGTTACGTCCTCTTCTACATCGCTCGAGCGTGCCGTTCCGTAGTAGCCAAGCGCTGGTCTTGCTTGTCTGTCGTACAGCAAGAGCGGCGCGCTCGTGTGCGCCTGCGCCGCTTCGATTCGATGCGCGGCCGCACCGGCTGCACTGGCGCTCCGCAGAGCGCTGCCACGCTGAGCCGTGTTCACCCTAAGAGTGGACGCCACTGTACACCGTTGAATCAGCAAGCTATAGTCAAGCGTTGCCCGTCCCCGCAGGAACGCGCAATGAAACGCTGGTCATACTTTGTTTCGAGAGGGCCGATATTACGTCGAACCATATGCCAAGATTTAGGCACTGCATTGCAGCCAATGTGCCTTGTAAGCCATTGGTATGTACTCCATAAAGTTTAAGTTTTCAATGCGCTTTTAGGATTAATGTCCACTTACCTCGGGATGATTCTTTTGGTTTTCCTAATTAAAAGAAAGAATATTAGTTTGCCGCGCTCCGTTCATCTCAAATGTCACAAAAATGTGGGCACTGTTCGCACCTTTCCTGAGGATGGTGCCTTCCAAGAACTGCTAAATAAATTAGTTATCAACCTGCGTGGTATGGTAAGTTTTAATGATACCGCAAAATAGCTAGCCTCTGAACTAAAATGCAGTGCTTTGATTGAGCCCACGGAAAGATCCAAACATTTGCGATGAGCGAACATACAAGAGGTAGTTTATTTTTCTCTGAGAAGGTGGTTCAACCTTTCATCAGAGCTGAGTGAAAAAAGCAGAAGCTTTAAGTGGCATCCTGCGAGAATAC